>JADDOH010002611.1:0-228944 GCA_016648135.1 Agrypnia vestita | reverse complement strand
GCGCTTCTCGTTTCGTTTAATTTATTATTTACTACTTGTGCCCGCAGCTTCGCTCGCGTGGAATTTAATTTGATAATCTAAACAACTCGTCCAAATAATGTTGTGTAAAAGGCAATTTTTATCTACATAAAATTTCCCTGCAATAAGAAAACTTATTTTGATAAGAATTTATTCTGTTTTTTTTTACTTATTTTATTTTACTGGTCTTATGCTGAGGCTGAAGCACAGCACCAACTCTCTGGTGCAAACCGCGCTACCATAGAGGTCTGGATCCTTAAATAAAGAGTAGCATCATTTGCAGAATAGCTACAGATTTGCGATTCCATAACTGTAACGAGCGGTAATATAACAAGAATTGAAGCATTTCGTTCTATTATTACTATTTTAGAATATTTATTAATATTAGGTATAAAATTTAAAAACGTTCAAATTACTTTTATATGTCTATGTGTAAATGTGTATTCATTATCTTTTTTTTATTATATATTATTTTGATTATTTACTTTCTTCTTCTTCTTTTAACACTTCTTTTTTCTTTTACTTCTTTTTCTCTTTTTTATATTTTCTCTCTTTGTATATTTGTTTCAATATGATCTATATGTAACGTGTAATTTATATTCATGCACTTACAACCTGGTTACGCTGGAATAAACATTATAATAAATATTATTTAACATTGCCTACTTAAATTACCCCCGACAGATTTAAATGAATTTAAAATATATATTTTATTTCATAATTTTTATCAATTTGTGAATTAAACCATTGGCATATAATATATTATAATATTATATATATATATATAATAAATTATATATATAATTATATACATATTCTACTATATAGATATACTATGGTCAGAAACGTCGGCAGACGACTGGTCCTGACGACCAGAATTTGACGCGGGTTACCCCCAAAGTGGTTACCCCCATATATATATATATATATATGTGTGTGTAGTTGCGGACTTTTTTAAAAACTTTTATAAGATCTACAACTTAATATTTCTCTTACCGTTAAGGCAGCGTTTGAAAGAAATTCATTCGCTCGACCTTTTTTTCGTCGACTTACGTTGCAAAATTGGTCTCCACGAAAAGTCCTTTTATTTTAACAGGATAATTTATAACCTATGTCCATCCTAGAGATCCATTCTAAATATTGGTGAAATAATTCGGAGATTACCTCCTAAATTAAACATACAACCTTTACCTCTTTATAATATTAGAATAGATTTTCAAAGTTGCTGATAACCATGAATTGATTAATTGTGGTTGGTTGAAACTATTATGAAAACACTTCTAAAACTCTTGTACCGACGTCATTTCTGTTGATTGTCACTTAGTATGTTAATGATCAAGCTACTTGAATCAATAATCATTAATATCGAATATTTTATTGATAAGTCAAACAAGTTTTGGTTAAACTTATGTACGGTTTAAAAATTACGCAACACTTTACGAGGCTGAAACTGTATAATAGGTTGTTAAGGAGTTGGAACATAGCGTCTTCATTATTTCCTGCGAGTTAAGCCAACGAATTCAATTAGCTTATTTGCAGTAAACTTTGTAGGGTGTGTCGTTTGGGAGGAAGCGTGTGGTGTGGGTGCGTGCTAGGAAGACATTTTATTACGTGGGTGAAATGTGAGACGCAATAAGAGTATTTCACTTACTTTTATTACACTTAAGAAAAAAATAATTAAATGTTAATGAAGATTGTATAAATCGCTTAGGTTCACAGAAAAACCTGTAACCTATACAGGGTTATTTGGAAAATACTAATAACCTCGCAAGACCATATTTCTGCCATGATTATGAGTCGAAAATGTTCAAGCTATTATGACCTAATATCAATAGTTAAGGAGATATGCGACATCAAAGTTTGCATTTTTTTTCCAATATTTCTGACTTATTTTTTGTAAAACGTTGGAGTATCATTACATTAACTTGTATCGAACATGAAAAATTTATTTCCTTTAATACAAGTCAAATAAAAAAATTAAAACCTCCGAATTCCAATTGGAAAACATTCCAATTGGAATTTTTTCAGGGTTTTAATAATTTTATTTAACTTGTATTGAAACGAATGAATTTTTCGTAATTCATATTAGTTACTGTAATGATAGTCCAACGGTTAACAAATAATAAGTCAGAAATATTGAAAAAAAATGCAAACTTTGATGTCGCATATCTCCATAACTATTGATATTAGGTCATTATGGCTTGAACATTTTCTATTCATAATCAAGGCAGGAATATAGTCCTGCGAGATTATTAATGTTTTCCAAATAACCCTGTATATAACTGTTTTACCAATTACACCATGGTGACCTACTATTTAACGTTGAATTTGACATAAATGTTACTATTTAATAAGAAACCTAATTATCTTTTCAAACTTATCAAACGTGTACTGAAAAATTACAATTCTGCAAATAATATATAATTTCATTGAGAAATATAATATAAAATAATATGTTTTGTCTTGTATACATATAATATATTATCTAACGTCGTAGCGTCAAATTTTGTCAAATACCAGTGTTGGCGGCTTCGTAGCTCAGTGGGCACGACACTGGCTTCTCTCACCGAGGATTCCGGGTTCGATACCCGGTAAGATCACAATCAATCCAGGATTTACTCAAGCCTGGGTGTTTTTGTGTTGTGTTTCGTTTCAGTAATTGGGCCTCTTGACCTGTTAAAGCTTAAAAAAATATCAGATCCATTTTGGATTAATTTAAAATCAAAAATATGACTCCGTCCATAGACGATGCCAGTAGCTTTTGAATTCTTAATTGGATGACTAACACTTAATATAGGTATCATGAGAACGTGAGATAAAATAATGTTCAGAAAGACTCATTTTGCGTTCACAGTAGGGTAACTGATAACCACTGTTTACTTTGGACGATGCCAGTAGCTTTTGAATTCTTAATTGGATGACTAACACTTAATATAGGCATCATAAGAACTTGAGATAAAATAATGTTCAGAAAGACTCATTTCGCGTTCACAGTAGGGTAACTGATAACCACTGTTTACTTTGGACGATGCCAGTAGCTTTTGAATTCTTAATTGGATGACTAACACTTAATATAGGTATCATAAGAACTTGAGATAAAATAATGTTCAGAAAGACTCATTTTGCGTTCACAGTAGGGTAACTGATAACCACTGTTTACTTTGGATAACCTACATCCAAGTGTGTTAAAATTGTTTCAGATATATTCAGTGATTTTGAGCCCAAGCCCAAATTGGACTCTTGGGATAATTGACATAATGACTTGCTGGGGATACGCCTGCAGACCCACAGGGAATCCTGGAGTTACGTCAATAGTGACACCAGTAACATCAAGAGGATAGCTGTCTACCACCCATGCTTCGAATGCAAAAAGTATACGCAATGATGCTTCAACCGACGGGACGAGAGGAGCTCAGATCAAGAATCTTGGACCAAGTCCGAGTGGAGCAAGGAAATAGTAAACGAATGATTTACCTGCGACTACGTTCCTCAACTTCGCGGTTGTATTTATTCCACGTATACTCTCTCTTCTAAACTGTAAAATAAGAGAGTGAAAAGAACTCCCCTGTTCTTCATTCCAAAACAACTTACAACTAATATGAATTATTTTTGGAGAAGTATGAATGATATTATTAATATTTAAAGCATTAACTATGTTGTTAGATATTATAACAGAGTGTTAGTTAACTTAGTAAAACGCACTACCAGGTTTACGACGTCAAACGATGTTAGATAAAACTCTGGTAGTGGTTTTTACTAAGTTAATTAAACACTTTGTTAAATATTTATTTATTTAATGCCCTTATGGGCTTTTACAAATATACAGAATAAAATTTTTAAAAAATAACATAAGACAGTTAAAAGTTACAATAATAATAATTAAAAGGAAATAATAATAATACAGAAAAGCATAAGACAGATAAAATAATAATACAGTTAAAGGTACAAATAATAATAGTTAAAGGTAAAATAATAATACAGAAAAATTTATTGTCCATTTCCATTTTGTTGAGATGTAAACAATTGTATCAGCTTCGTCCTATACACAGTTATACTATCAGCAAAAATGTCAGCCGCCTCTGCATGTTCATTCCCTAATGAGTGTAATCTGGGAATTACAGAGTTTGCTAATGCATTATTTCTGACATTTCCACTATAATAGAATAATGCACTGTGTCTTGATGACCTCGATGGGGCATATAAGTCGATCAGACTAATAATCTGGGGGCAATCAATCAAACTATTTACGATCCTATAAAGAAATATTAGGTCTGTTACAGTACGTCTCACAGACAAGTTTAAAAGTTGTAAATAACTAAGGAGATATTCATAATTGATATCTTCCAAGCGACTATTTAATTAAATATGAATGAATTTAAATAGAAAAAATGGTTAAAATAATAAAACGCTTTAATATAACCACAGGGTTTATGCCGTTGTGCTCTGCTGATGCAGGACGGATTCCGAGCAATCACTCCTTCGTCAGGGCGGAATAAAATTAACATAATTATTTTTTGTCTTCATTTTGCAGGGTTTGTTATGATGATGAGTCATTTCTATTTTCACGTCTGCAATTTTGGTACTGCAAGGTCGAGTTTTTATTATCTATCTAAGCTTTTGTATGCGGCCCCGAACACATTTATTATCAGGAATGTGATTAAAAAAATCTGGCATCGTAAGTTTTGAATATCTTGAAATACGCGTGAATAAAAAATAAATTTCTGCCATTTTAAAACCGGTGATTTCTATGGTTTAAGAACTAATTTATTATTTTAAACAAGCCTAGATAGTTTCGACCAAACAGAGTAAGTTTTGTGTTTGTCATGTAATTTCTTAGTCATTTTTTAGTGATCCTCGTATTCCATATTCATCCATTATTGTCAGTAAATTCTCGTGTTCCAGTGTCGAATGCTTTTTTGAAATATTATATTATATATAAATATTATACCAATTTTTTTTTCATTCAAGAAATTCACACAATATTTTGAGTATGTGCAAACCTTTGTATTGTACAAACTGGTATTGTTTTTATTTGTATTTTAAATGCATCGTGCCTTTACGATTTCCCACCACAATGTGATCCGTGCAACTCTGGACATTTTTTTCTTTTATCATTTCCTTCCTCGTTACGTCTGTAATAAGATGTTGGTTTTCGTTTGCATTTATTATTCTATTTATTTTTGTTACGATAAATCCTTCAGTCTCCTCCGAAGTGACATTTAAATTTTTAAATGAAATGAAATATTTCAAACATCACATTCAAAATTTTGATTCGCGTTATTTTATGCGCAATGCACAGCCAATCATCACAAGTTTGCGCTATACAAAACAACACGAAAAAGCATAACAAGTTCTTCTTTTCATTAATTTAGTTCGGGTAAAGAACATTTCACGCTTTTTTTAAAAGCATTAAGGGGGGGGGGAAGGTATTTAATTTTTTTTTTTGCATTTTATTTTTAATTTTTTAAAAGAATGTATAAATAACATCGCAAGAATATTGTGTCAAAATTTCAAGTCAATCGGAGCAAAATTGACGAAATTGTGAACATTTGAGCGATACTCAGACTGATTTTCTATACCTGCTCGGGCAGCTAAGAGACGCGCTCACCTGAGGACTACCGGACGTGCTATTGTATTTGAAGAGTTTTGCGTAGACAGGGACAAAAATATGCTGATGATGAAAACTCTTTGCTGTGTGAACATGGCATCGACGATTATGTGTAAGTATAAAATAAGTGTTGAGTTTTATTTTGAATTTTACAGTGTGCAAAACTTTAAAACGTTATCCCCACAACTCACGTTTTCAAAGACGGTGTCCATCATAACTTCAAAACTTTTGAACACTATTTCTGTACATAATTTACGAGGTAACGCTGGAGACGTTTTTTCAAATTTGTTATTAATTTGTTATTTTTTAATAACAAGTTAGTCGATATTTTTCGCAAAAAATCGCGTTTTTCCCTTCAAAGTGTTCCAAAAAATTGAAAAATTGAAATTTCAAAAAACCCTCCCAGCGTTACCTGGGAAAACCTATTATCTATCGAATGAATTTTGATTTTTTGATTTCAGATGATCTAGCACCAAGTTGTGATGGACACCGCAATTCTACTTTTTTCCGAGACACGTCCGAATAATTGCTGCCATTGCCGTATTTTTTAATATTTCGTCTTGAAAACACAATATTCTTCAAATGTCATACTTTAATGTACCATTGGTTTTAATAAAGAGATTTTAACTGTGTTGTCACAAAAAATTCACAAAAACATGCCTTTTTTTGTACGAATTAGCCTTACCCCCCCCTTAAGGCTAAATTCACGGTTAAATATCAGACTAACAGGAGCTTGTGATGGTCTATGTACTAGAGCGTCAATGTCCTCAAGGGATCAAATTGATATTCAAGTCTACCTCACTTATCCAAAATTGCAGAGAAACATCGTGAGATAGATCTTCGGAGAAAAATTCCTGCCATGACCGACTAAGGATTTTAATGCTTGCCACCATAGCCGCTTGAAGTGCATAGTGACAAGCTACTTGAAATAATAGATTGTTTTTTGTTCATCCTACTATTTCTAAATTACCCGGTCCAAGTCTCCTTAGCTGGGACATATTTTGCGGATGCCGGCAGATAGTCTACCAAATCGGATATTCTAGGCAAGACCAGAAGGCAGAAGACAAGGGCCGTTCTAGGAGGAGCTGGCGGAAACAGTTGGAGGACTGCTGCGAAGCGAGGTTGCAACTAAATTGGGCTAAGGTGGAGAGCGAAGCCCAAGAAAAGTTGGAACCCTTTTGCGGTGCAGGAACCCCGACAATAGGATAAAGAGTAGAAGAAGAACTGAGTGCACAAAACACAAAAATATACAAAATTGCTTTCAAGAATTAACGCAAAGCTTGATCAGGTCAGTTATTGGTCCAGGTACCATAATGATTGTTACTTCCTTCACCACATGGCAACCATACACCATCTACGAGTATGTATTTGTAATCTGTGGAAGACTAAGATTCATGAAGCTGTGTGGAGTTTTGAATGTATGTATCGGTTTTCTAACTTTGGAGCTTAAAAATTCGATGTGCAGAGCCCGACGTAGGTTTTCATCGACTGTCAGCCCAAGATATCTTGTTTCTATCTTTTTATCGATTGTGTCACGGTTGTATGTAAGATTTATGCTTGAAATACATGTGTGTGTTGTGATGTTGTCTAGATGGGGAGATTCTCTATTTTTTTTATCGAAAAGGCCAAGTACTTTTCTTTATCAAGTTAAATTATCTTATTTTTATTCCTTACGTACAATGTTTAAAAGTATATTTCTAATATTTAATCTTTCTTGTGTTTGTGTTTTATTTAATATGTGTAATATTTTATTTGTAATATTCCTAATACGTGGTCTTTTCTAAGGTTTAAACTTAAAAAAAATTGTACAGGTAATTGCTTCAGAACAGACTTTGTCTAGTGAAGCAACTACACCTTTATTTATATGTATAAATTTATACGAAATAAATAAATATAGCTGTCTACCACCCGATGCTTCGAATGCAAAAAGTATACGCAATGATGCTTCAACCGACGGGACGAGAGGAGCTCAGATCAAGAATCTTGGACCAAGTCCGAGTGGAGCAAGGAAATAGTAAACGAGTGATTTACCTGCGATTATGTTCCTCAACTTCGCGGTTGTATTTATTCCACGTATACTCTCTCTTCTAAACTGTAAAATAAGAGAGTGAAAAGAACTCCCCTGTTCTTCATTCCATAACAACTTACAACTAATATGAATTATTTTTGGAGAAGTATGAATGATATTATTAATATTTAAAGCATTAACTATGTTGTTAGATATTATAACAGAGTGTTAGTTAACTTAGTAAAACGCACTACCAGGTTTACGACGTCAAACGATGTTAGATAAAACTCTGGTAGTGGTTTTTACTAAGTTAATTAAACACTTTGTTAAATATTTATTTATTTATTTATTTAATGCCCTTATGGGCTTTTACAAATATACAGAATAAATTTTTTAAAAAATAACATAAGACAGATAAAATAATAATACAGTTAAAGGTACAAATAATAATAGTTGAAGGTAAAATAATAATACAGAAAAATTTATTGTCCATTTCCATTTTGTTGAGATGTAAACAATTGTATCAGCTTCGTCCTATACACAGTTATACTATCAGCAAAAATGTCAGCCGCCTCTGCATGTTCATTCCCTAATGAGTGTAATCTGGGAATTACAGAGTTTGCTAATGCATTATTTCTGACATTTCCACTATAATAGAATAATGCACTGTGTCTTGATGACCTCGATGGGGCATATAAGTCGATCAGACTAATAATCTGGGGGCAATCAATCAAACTATTTACGATCCTATAAAGAAATATTAGGTCTGTTACAGTACGTCTCACAGACAAGTTTAAAAGTTGTAAATAACTAAGGAGATATTCATAATTGATATCTTCCAAGCGACTATTTAATTAAATATGAATGAATTTAAATAGAAAAAATGGTTAAAATAATAAAACGCTTTAATATAACCACAGGGTTCATGCCGTTGTGCCCTGCTGATGCGAGACGGATTCGAAGCAATCACTTCTTCGTCAGGGCGGAATAAAATTAACATAATTATTTTTTGTCTTCATTTTGCAGGGTTCGTTATGATGGTGAGTCATTTCAATTTTCACGTCTGCAATTTTGGTACTGCAAGGTCGAGTTTTTATTATCTATCTAAGCTTTTGTATGCGGCCCGAAACACATTTATCAGGAACGTGATTAAAAAAATCTGGCATCGTAAGTTTTGAATATCTTGAAATACGCGTGAATAAAAAATAAATTTCTGCCATTTTAAAACCGGTGATTTCTATGGTTTAAGAACTAATTTATTATTTTAAACATGCCTAGATAGTTTCGACCAAACAGAGTAAGTTTTGTGTTTGTCATGTAATTTCTTAGTCATTTTTTAGTGATCCTCGTATTCCATATTCATCCATTATTGTCAGTAAATTCTCGTGTTCCAGTGTCGAATGCTTTTTTGAAATATTATATATAAATATTATACCAATTTTTTTTTCATTCAAGAAATTCACACAATATTTTGAGTATGTCCAAACCTTTGTATTGTACAAACTGGTATTGTATTTTAAATGTATCGTGCCTTTACGATTTCCCACCACAATGTGATCCGTGCAACTCTGGACATTTTTTCTTTTATAATTACCTTCCTTGTTACGTCTGTAATAAGATGTTGGTTTTCGTTTGCATTTATTATTCTATTTATTTTTGTTACGATAAATCCTTCAGTCTTCTCCGAAGTGACATTAAAATTTTTAAACGAAATGAAATATTTAAAACATCACATTGAAAATTTTGATTTGCGTTATTTTATGCGCAACGCACAGCCGATCATCACAAGTTAGCGCTATACAAAATAACACGAATCGGCGCAAGGTGTGGTCGAAAAAACATAACAAGTTCTTCTTCTCATTAATTTAGTTTGGGTAAAGAACATTTCACGCTTTTTTTTAAATGCCTTAAGGGGGGGGGAAGGTATTTAATTATTTTTTTTGCATTTTATTTTTAATTTTTTAAATGAATGTATAACATCGCAAGAATATTGTGTCAAATTTCAAGTCAATCGGAGCAAAATTGACGAAATTGTGAACATTTGAGCGATATCAGATTTTCTATACCTGCTCGGGCAGCTAAGAGACGCGCTCACCTGAGGACTACCGGACGTGCTATTGTATTAGAAGAGTTTTGCTTAGACAAGGACAAAAAGATGCTGATGACTAAAGCTTTTTGCTGTGTGAACATGGCATCGACGATTATGTGTAAGTATAAAATAAGTGTTGAGTTTTATTTTCAATTTTACAGTGTCAAAGCTTTAAAACGTTATCCCCACAACTCACGTTTTCAAAGTCGGTGTCCATCATAACTTCAAAACTACTGCACCGATCCTTTTGAAATTTTGAACACTATTTTTGTACACAATATACGAGGTAACGCTGTCGAGTTTTTTTCAAATTTTTTATTAATTTTTATTTTTTAATAACAAGTTAGTCGATATTTTTCGCAAAAAATCGCGTTTTTCCCTTCAAAGTGTTCCAAAAAATTGAAAAATTGAAATTTCAAAAAACCCTCCCAGCGTTACCTGGGAAAACCTATTTTCTATCGAATGAATTTTGATTTTTTGATTTCAGATGATCTAGCACCAAGTTATGATGGACACCGCAATTCTCCTTTTTTCTGAGACACGTCCGAATAATTGCTGCCATTGCCGTATTTTTTAATATTTCGTCTTGAAAATTTTACACAATATTCTTCAAATGTCATACTTTAATGTAGCATTGGTTTTAATAAAGAGATTTTAACTGTGTTGTCACAAAAAAATCACAAAAACATGCCTTTTTTTGTACGAATTAACCTTACCCCCCCTTAAGGCTAAATTCAAGGTTAAATATAAGACCAACAGGACGCAGGAGCTTGTGATGGTCTATGTACTAGAGCGTCAATGTCCTCAAAGAATCAAATTGATATTCAAGTCTTCCTCACATATCCAAAACTGCAGAGAAACATCGTGAGATAGATCGACTGAGGAAAATTCCTGCCATGACTGACTGGGGATTTCAGAGTCAATTTTAACGCTTGCCACCATAGCCGCTTTAAGTGCATAGTGACAAGCTACTTGAAATAATAGATTGTCTTTTGTTCATTCTACTATTTCTAAATTACCCGGTCCAAGTCTCCTTAGCTGGGACATATTTTGCTGATGCCGTCAAATAGACTACCAAAGTGGATATTCCAGGCAAGACCAGAAGGCAGAAGACCAAGGGGCCGTTCGAGCTGGCGGTAACAGTTGGAGGACTGCTGCGAAGCGAGGTTGCAACTAAATTGGGCTAAGGTGGAGAGCAAAGCCCAAGATTAGAAAAGTTGGAATCCTTTTGCGGTGCAGGAACCCCGACAATAGGATAAAGAGTAGAAGAAGAAGAACTGAATGCACTTCACAAAAATGTAAAAAACTGCTTCCAGGAATTAGCGCAAAGCTTGATCAGGTGAGTTATTGGTCCAGGGACCATAATGATTGTTACTTCCTTCACCACATGGTAACCACACACCATCTACGAGTATGTATTTGTAATCTGTGGAAGACTGAGATTCATGAAGCTGCGTGGAGTTTTGAATGTATGTATCGGTTTTCTTACTTTGGAGCTTAAACATTCGATGTGCAGAGCCCGACGTAGGTTTTCATCGATTGTTAGCCCAAGATATCTTGTTTCTATCTATTAATCGATTGTCACGGTTGCGTGTAAGATTTATGCTTGAAAAACATGTGTGTGTGTTGTGATGTTGTCTAGATGGGAAGATTCTCTATTTTTTTTTATCGAAAAGGCCAAGTACTTTTCTTTATCAAGTTAAATTATCTTATTTTTATTCCTTACGTACAATGTTAAAAAGTTTATTTCTTAAATGTAATCTTTCTTGTATTTGTGTTTTATTTATTATGTGTAATATTTTATTTGTAATATTTCTAATACGTGGTCTATTCTAAGGTTTAAACTTAAAAAAAAAACTGTACAGGTAGTTGCTTCAGAAAAGACTTTGTCTAGTGAAGCAACTACCTTCATGGCCGACGTTTCGGATCCCATTGCAGAGTATATCATCAAACCTAAGAATATTCCTGGTGTAAATTAGTCAAAAAATATTAAAGAGGTTCGGTACCTAATTGCTTATATATTGTAGCTTTTAAATCGCTTCCACTTCGCCACATATTGTTCTACGCAGGACACATCGCAGAATTAGAACTCGCCTCATTCGCAGTTTCTGATTTGTTTGTCAAGCAATACTATGGCCTTCCAGAAACTTCAACTGTCATAATGGCGATTATTTTTAAGTGGGATGTATTCGAGGATATAAATTGTAAAGTTTTTTAAAGGGTTCGGTATCTAATAATTTTTACTTCATTAGTGAGCTGAAAGCCACCCTCAAAATATCAAGTTCATATTAGAATGTCAGCGCGCAAAAAAATCGTTTAAGTACAGAAATAGAGGTAAATTTGCGGGTTAGAGCCCCCGAGCGACTGCTCAGGCTGGCCACTCGCTGCGCCACTGACGGAAACACATCGGAGTGATATTATGTTTCAAATTAATATTACATAAAGTCACGTTAGCCAGCGAAATTAAAAACCACATATCTAAGTATACAGGGTTATTTGTAAAACATTAATTACCTCACAGGACTATATTCCTGTCTTGATTATGAGTCGAAAATGTTCAAGCTATAACAAAAAAAGTTCGAAAATGTTCAAGCTACAAATAGTTCAGGAGATATGCGACATCAAAGTTTGCATTTTTTTTCAATATTTCTGACCTTTTTTTTGTAAAACTTTGGAATATCATTACAACTTATATTGAATATGAAAAATTCATTCCCTTTAATACAAGTCAAATAAAAAAATAAAAACCTTCGAATTCCATTTGGAAAACATTCTAATTGGAATTTTTTCAGGGTTTTTATCATTTTATTTAACTTATACTGAAACGAATGAATTTTTAGTAATAAGTTACTGTAATGATAGTCCAACGTTTTACAAAAAAGTCAGAAATATTGAAAAATAAATGCAAACTTTGATGTCGCATATCTCCATAACTATTGATATTAGGTCATAATAGCTTGAACATTTTCGACTCATAATCAAGGCAGGAATATTGTCCTGCGAGGTTATTAATGTTTTACATATAACCCTGTATATTACGGTAATATCGTTCTTTTACGTTGGATACGTAAAATAGCTAGTCCACAATACTGTAAAAAGAAGGTAAAAGACATTACGTACAGAATCCTTCGTAATATGTCGATGACAAAATAAGATTGTAAACATTAGAAAACAAAATAATCTTCTCGACAGTTCGAAAAACCAACGTATTACGTACATAAGCGGGACCGACAGCTGCGCAGATTGAGTTTAATTTGAAAATTCTATCGGGGTGAAATCAGCCGCGGGGCGACGGCCGGGGTGGCCTGTCGTGAGATAATCAGAGCGACAGATATTAAGCGAAATAATCGATCGGAGTGCCTAACTGGCAATTTAAATAAGTGCGACTTACGTGCGATATTGAAATATAATGTTCTATCAAGTGATACAAAAAATAAAAAAAGAGTAGCTTGTTGGTGTAATGGTCGGTGGTTCGAGCCGCATTGCAGGATACCAGCAAGTTAGTCCTATTTTCATAGCACAGGCTTTTAGCTCAGTTTGAGAATAGGAAAAATATTGATGCGACACGTATTCCGTTTATAAACATGAGAGTACTTACTAAATAAAATTAAATGACATCAATAATGGACTTTTAGATACTCATCTAATTTATTATAAAACACTAGATGTTCGTACCCGGCGTTGCACTGGATAGGGATTAAGTTAAAAATAAGTTTGTGGGAGGAAACATTGTTTGTAAAGGCTAAAAAAAACCAATATTTCAATTTCATCCAGGTCGAGATGGATGGAATATCCAGGGAAATATGGCCTTTTTTTTCCATTGTGTTTTTGGGTTTTTAAGAAAAAGTACGCAAAACTTATAAAATCTGTCAAACGGTATGGATTTGTACAGAAAATGTACCAAGGGGAGAAAGTGGAGGAGGGGAAATTGTGGGCCATGTTTTCCGCTGAGTTCTAAAGAAGAAGTTTCCAGATCGTATAGGTCAAATGGTATAATTTTGTATTGAGAGTATATCGGTGGTAGGGGTGGGGTAAAATAGGTGGGGTACATTTCACCTATGTTACCCGCCGGATTGAACTGTACAGATTTTCATAGAAAATATTGTTACGTGTCGTGGCTCGCTCGAAATGAAATGACTTATTTCGTAAAATAAATCTTTTATTTTCGCTTCAACATTATATCCGACACCTTTATTCGCTCGCAACGCAATACTTTTTATTCAAACACAAAAGAACCTTTTGTTTCGCTACTCGGCTAAGAACCCTTCCAAAATATTCGCTTTCGAATCATGTTAGTTAGTTATTTCAACGACGGGGCACACCGGCCCGCCGATCTGCGCATGCGCCACTTGTCTATGGCATGCGCCTGCGCTTGTCTTCGGCTGTCAAATGTCAACGAACAGCTATAAGGGGTGACGGAGGGGGGGAAATGTCACTATGTTACCCGCCGGGTCCTAAAGAAAAAGTATGCAAAATTTGGGTCAGTCGGTCAAACGGTATGGCAGCGCAT
The DNA here is from genome assembly GCA_016648135.1 of Agrypnia vestita. Taxonomy (NCBI): domain Eukaryota; kingdom Metazoa; phylum Arthropoda; class Insecta; order Trichoptera; family Phryganeidae; genus Agrypnia; species Agrypnia vestita. Next base: position 214,711 of record JADDOH010002611.1, on the reverse strand, counting down.
AAAATACGAATAAACAAACATTGATTTTGATATATAATATTATGTATTCATTATTTTATAATATAAAAAATAACTAAATAACTGGCTAAATAGACAAAATTCTAGCAGAGATAATAATGTAAACCACACAAAAAATAATAATTTTGCCAAAACTTTTGAAAGCTGAGTTACTTGAATACAAAACAGCTATATTTGTTCACCTCGTATAAAATACTGTAGAAATTCGTCAATAAACTTTATACAGAGGCGAAAAATATAATTGAAAATATCAGTTGATATGGGTTTAATTAAAGGTTACGAGTAAATATTGGAATGAAATTTGCGTGTTATTTAAAATTCATACAGCTCCATCATATTCAATACAGCAATGTTTGATGTATACATATTTAAACTTGTTAATACCAGTGTGAATGTCAGATTTAGCTTTTGAAGTTTATATTGAAATTATTATAGAGTAGGTGTGGTTATTGAATAAGAGTATAAGGCAAAGTTTAGAAAACTGTATTAGGTCAACTATACTCCACGGGTTAGATAAAAAGAAAAAAAAAACGAGTGAGCATTACAGAAGTCGCATATGATGTGTAACATTTAACATCTCACAATTAAAAATATCAATTGAGCAGCGACAGAAATAAACCTCAAATTTAAAAAAAGCTATATTATTCATTATACACCATAGTACCATAGTACCATAGTACCATAGCTAAAAGCAGAAACTTGGCAGGTAGATTCCTGACTATATTATGAGTCTAAAATGTTCAAGCAACCGTGGCCTCGTATCAATAGTTATAGAGATATGCAATATCAAAGTTTGCATTTTTTTTTCAATATTTCTTACTTATTTTTGGCAAAAAGTTGATCTATCATTACAGTAACTTATGTCAATTATGAAAAAATCATTCGCCTTAATACAAGTCGAATAAAATGATAAAAACCTTGCAAAAATTGAAAAAAAGTCATTTTTTACAAGGTTTTTATCATTTTATTTAAGTCGTATAGAAGCAAATGAATTTTTATAATCGATATAAGTTACAGTAATGATAGTTCAACTTTTACTTACTATTATATTTAAGAATTCACTCATTAGAAAAATGTTCAATCAGGATTACTTTAAAAATTGAATAAAATTTTTAATCAATTAAAATAAGACTACGTAGAAGGTCAAAATTTTGTTAACTTACCAGACTGCCGTGGCGAAAATAGATAACGCGCCATCCTCGGACATAGAATGGAGATCCGTTGTTTCGAATCCCGATAGCAAATATTTTTATAAAATATTTTTTCGTTAATTAAATTTTTCTGTGTGTCTTTTCTAATGGGTCAATAAAAATTTGATTAAAATTAACAGAACTTCGTTTTGAAATTGCAAATTCATAATAAGAATGCGTTTTCTTTGACGGCCAACTCTATCACCGCGCGCGCTCATTGGTCAAATGAAATAGCGCGCGCTTCCCCGGCGTCTAGTTTTCTGTTACGCATTTCCGTCCATTTTCATGAAATCACTCCCACAGATTGCAGGAAAGCGAGAGGAAAGAAAAAGAAAAGAAAAAGAAAAGTGGTACGGACTTGTGAGAGGTTAGACCTATCCCCGACATCGCCGAACGGATCCGTCAATACGCCATCTGACGACAGATACTCTAGCTACCACTGAGTTTCCTTCAGCTACTGCGACCTCTGTGTCGCTGTGCCAGAAGCCTCAGACTTCTCACCGATGTCCTTTGCACCGTCATTTTTTTTTTTTTTTTTTTTTTTTTTTCCATATGTACATATTGTTACGTGTCGTGGCTGCGGGAGGAATGAATCGAACGAAACACGGGAAATTAATAAGCGATTTACTAATTAATGGTTAATCAACTATTCACTGTACAAAGTCACTTAAACGAATAAAACTTAACATTATTCTTTAAATTACACTTTTTCGTAATTTATGACTCGCCAATAAATTCTCTACTATCGCTGGGTAACATGTTTTTAAGATTCACTAGAACATTTCATCCAGCTCTCGCTCGATATCTGTTCGCAATTCGATATCATGACTGGGCACACCTGGCCGTTGCCCGCAATGCACTTCGCACTAATTTCGCACTGTAACGAACTGTCAAAGCGACAACTCTCAACTTGCGCCGCGGTTCCGTTCCGTATTTATATCCAGAAACTTCATTATCGAACCTCCTAAATTTTTCTAGTGTTTAGGAGAACTTTACTCTAGATTATTATAGACCGTTCTCGTTCTTTCGATAGTGTTATGACAAGTTACAAGGAACTCGGATCGTGCGTAAATTCTTTTTAGCATTAGCTTATTATTATATTATCGCATTAGCTCTCGTTACAATATATTTAATATAATATTTTATATTAGTGACGGTCAAAAACGGTTTTTTAGCTAGTTACACTATAACTGTTATTTGGGATATGTATTTAATTGTATCGATGATTAGTTATTGATTTTTAAATGTGTTTTAATATTACAAAATTTTGTGGAAAAATATTTTCACTAATTGTCAGAATATTTACGCAAATTCCTTTATTTCAACCCCATATTTCTTAAACCCGAGCAAATATTTTTTTATTCCGATCTCTGCTGCGTAAAAATACTCCTAGAATGTCATTACTGTGCTCTTAGAAACTTTTATCTAAACAGGTGTCTACACTCACACGAATATTCAAAAATGTATATAAGAAAATAAATACCATTTATTAAAAAAAAGCGCTTTTACCTTTCATAAAGTTCCCGTATTAAATACATTACAAGGACGATAAATCCCTACTTAATATTTAAAATGTTCGGCTGGCTCGCCTCCACTCTGTTATATATTCCCTTCAGGATTTCAAAAGGATCTGTGTCATCTGCTACAGGTGTCATGTTTGAAAAACGTGAAGAGGAAGGCATAAAAGGGAAAAGAAAATCTAGTTTTTAAAATCATGGCCTTAAAAAGGAGGTTTTAAGTTAAAAAATTCATTAGAAAATTAACATTTATTTATTAAAATGTAAAGTTCTGAAGAATCGTTTCATTATTGGATTGGGCTTGTTTGGCATTGTTTAAATTATATTTTGTTTATGTTATATAATGTTATATATGTTTAAATTATATAAAATATATATGTTTAAATTATACAGCAGAAAACTAGGAAAGCAGTGCTTGCAAGAATACAAAAGTTTGATTTTGAATCGTGCCAAAGTAATCAAAATATAATTATAAATTTCTCACAGAGATGAAGCCATTTATATGGGAAAGAAAGGTATGGAAGACTTAAGGCTTGCGACCTGTTATTGGCTAGCTTAGGTGATCAGAGAAGAAGGATCCACCACATGCTCAGGGCACTTCTATAAGCAATAGCTACCATACCGGCCATACACTTTCGCGACCCATATCGGCATTTTTTTAATGCTAAAGTGGCACTTTTTTTTACAAATTTAATGCTAAAGTAATCACCGTTCCCCTGCAATTGTGTGAATGCGAGTTGAAAAGACTTAATGTATATGTAGATATATTTCATTTATAAATAAATGTTGGCTTTTATGTATCCGGTGACCGAGACATGGTTTTGTGCAGCATATAACAGGGTACCTGAACGCACCTGGCAGAGCAGTACCTAGCCACGATTAAATAACGGCAGTGTGTGTTGGTCAGCGTGCAGCGTCCAAGCCACATTCATCTTTTGCATCTAGAGACGATAATAGGGTTAAATTCGAAATCCGAATTATAATTATCATAGGTTTTCAACAGCCTTTCAAAATCTTCTGGTTTGAGTTTTCTAGAGTATTCTGCCGTGTTTCTTTGATCTACGACACGGTATCGCAAGCCAATACTAAACCACAACTTACACGGTTGTAACAATTAATCAGCGTTGATGATGGACCCTGTAATGGGATACAAAACGTCGTAATATCTGATTCTATAATATTTTCAGTTTAACAGCTTACATGTAAGTAAATGTGCATGTAAGTTCTAGTTCTATTACTCCGCACTTACAGCTCAATAATTATTGAAAACAACCGACTTGGGGGCGGATTACCATTGCTATCCCTTTGGTAAGGGTTTATGTATTTATTTCATATTCCTACATACAAATTACAAACTTCATAAATGTCCAATCTACCATAATTTATTTATTTACGCCCAAGGGGATTTTACAAGTAATAATACGAATACACAATAGATGCAACAAAATAGTGTGGTTGAACATTGTAACTTAAATTTGTTAAAATAAAATATGATAAGACATAATATTGTTTAAAAAAAGAAAAAAGGATTAATTAATTCATTGCAGGTTTTTACATGAAAAATATTAATATACAATAAATATAGTACAATAGAGCAAAATATTGTAATGTCAATATGTTAAAATAAAAATCCATTTAAAAAATTTAGAAATAATTCATTCAGCGCAAAAGAGAAGACACGTAAGATAAACAATACAAAACATGAGTAAATATTTAAAAATAATATAAAAACAGTCAACTTCAAATATTTCATCCGAAATTTTATTAAATAAAATACATTTTTATTTTGAAAGATTATAATGAAATGATTTCTAGTTAATGAAAATGGGTAAATTAACAACATTAGTATATTTGCAGTTTATTGACAATTTTTAAAACTAAGTACTGAATATTAGAAGACAAGTGGAAGGCAGGACGTAATATCTTCCCGTGAAATAAGTTTACCTTTTGTGTTTCTACGGCATTCATCTTATCTCGCTTCTCCCCTCCCTGCACGGAGGCTGGGGTGAGATGGGAACCTAGATAGCCGAAGCTAGAAGGCTGTAGGTAGATATCAAAGTTGACTTGTGGTGTGTATTACTGAAAAGGGTGCTACCGTGATGTATAATCCCATTGACTCGAGCTTCAACTCTTTGTCAAGCCCACATGGAAACACGAAAACTTTGATGAGGGTTCAACTCCATATTTCTGACTATTGTTAGTTCAATGTTCTGAGGAATACCTCAGCATACAAAATACGTGCGTGTTTATACAGTGCAAATAATAATATCTTGATAACTTATATGTCGCGTAATAAATAATTTTAAACATTAAAACAATTTAAAATTCATTCATTCAGAGAAATTTTAATTTCACATTCAAAATAAAACAGTCATAGGAGCTGGAAGATTGAAATTTGACGTTTTTTTACAAGGAGATGATAAAATACTATTTTAATTATTTTTAACAGAAATATTTTTATTAATTTTATTGACACTTATTAACATATACGTTGAACTATTATTTTTTATGAAAATTTTTGAAAAAAAATGCTTTGCTTTCCATCTCAGTCAGAACGGAGGAGCTATATGGGAAGCGTCATTAATAAATTAAATACCACTTTGAAAAAAAAACAGCCAATGTTTCAGGCTCTATTGTAGGTATCTATATTCATGAAATACGAATTTGTCTAAATAACTTCCTGATTGTCCTCGATTGTCGGCCGACTGCCAGACAAGCGACTTTCCCTACAAAATTATTTAATTTTCATGATTTGTATTGAAAATATGCACAAATCCTTAAAAATCTCCAACTGATGAATTTTAAACTGCATTTAAATTTTTTTTCTAGTGGTATAAATAAAATATTTTATTTCATGTCATTCATAAAAGTTGTTTTGAATATTCATATATTGAAACCATTAAAAAAAGTAGTTTTAAATCTAAATAGCATTTAAAAATAAATCTTTATACTAAACAAACTTTTTAGACTTAAAAATGCCCAGAATGTCTGCAATTTTTACGTAAAAATAACATAATTTGTGCAATTATAATCACTAATAAATAACCAGAGACCTTGATTTTGTTTGTTGTTTCCCCTTTGAAAGGATATATAAAATTATTAGAAGAGGCATGAAAATAAGCGTTATGAAATGTTATTGTCGCTACTAAGAACCTTAATAAATAAATAAAAAATCATTGCTGATGCCTCGTATGCACGTACCTACAATTACAGGCTCTCGCAAACAACTATTCCCAGCCTGACAAACGTCAAACGGCCATACACAAGTATAAACACGTGTCCCGTTGAGCCCAAAAGGTTCGATATCACCGATCTATAGTAAACTCTATATTATACTTAGCATTTTATAGCAGGTCCTAGGAATTGGCTTTGTTTTAATTATTATTTCGTCAGTTTATTGCTGTTTAGGACTTCCCTTCTGTTTGTCAAATTAGTGATAAAAGAAAAATATATTCCATAGATTCCCTCTACCTTCTTACATATATGATAACATGTCAATACATATTTAGATATAACGCGTGAAAACACATACATTCTTCAGAATATTTTGAGTTTGACCAAATTATTCAGAACACAGCACTGAATTTTGTCCCAGGGACACCAGGTGAATGAAATATATGATAGATCTGGTATTGTATCATAGGTGGAAATGGTGAACGTTACATTGTGTAAGTGATCACTTAAGCCAACGGTACGATATGTTGTAAGCCCTACGAGCACCCAAAGACTTCCATACCTACTTTCCCATAAAAAATATAATTTTGTCTCTATTAGATGTCTTTAATATATCTACATACATACTCGTTGAATTTTATTTTTCTCGCGTTATCTTGATTCAAAATTTTGATATCAAACTCAAGAAATAATAAGCAGAGTGTTAGTTAAATTAGTATAAACCACCACCAGATTTTGGGTCTACCGGTTTCGAGACGTACCCGTCTCTTCGTCAGAACCAACATTACACTAATATGTTCACAACACTATACATCACAACCACAGTACTGTTAACCTTTCACCAATATTTATCACATGTGTGTTAATCTTGTCAAAGACTAGCATGCACTTACTTGCCCACAGAACGATCAGGAATCTACGTGTATAGTGTTGTTAACATAGTAGTGTAGTGTTGGTCCTAACGAAGCGACGGGTACGTCTCGAAACCGGTAGACGTAAAATCTGGTGGTGGTTTATACTTATTTCACTAACACTCTGTTATAATGTCTTACAACAAAGTTGATGCTTTAAATATTAAAAATATTAAATAATTATACTGAACTTTAGAATTAACAAAACATTAAAATTACCAAATTAAGTGTATTAAACATGTTTCCATTGTCTCATGTCGCTTATTCAGATAAATATAACAGAATAAGTCCGTAACAAAAATTTCTGAAATCTTAAAAATATAATTCGCTTACAATTCAATTCAAATCTTCGACGAATCGAGGCACGTTTATTTCCCTGAAGTAAGGTTTTATATCAGGGTTATTTGAAAAGTTTGCAAGTTGAAAAATATCGGAAATTTAATTGATAAAATTGAAACGTTTGCTGGTAAAACATTTTTTTAATAAAGGCCTCACACCCACATAAATTTTAATTGAGACGAAGAATTTGTTAGAATTTAACAGAACACTAATATAATCGATAGATATATCTACGGTCCCTACGTATATTGTCGAATCTCCAAAAATTCTTTTTTTCGCTTTACTATTTTAAATCATCTAATTTATCCTATATTTTCGGACAATATTAAAAAGATATTTTTGTTTCAAACAAAGTATATATATAAAAGGAAAATGTATTTTTTTTTCATTTATCCGAAAATGTAGAGTAAATCAAATGGTTTAAGATATTAAAGCGAAAATTAATTTTTGCCGATTCCACGGTATACGTAGGGACCGTCAATGGCGTCACGAGTGTGAGGCTTAGTTTCTCACTTTACTGCTAGAAAGTAGGTAATCCAAAATAAAAAGTGATAGCCCATTGGCAATCTGAGAAAATTCACGAACCTAGAATTTTAGGAACAGAGTATGTGCTTTCTCAGATATAGACCCGATAAAGATAATCATAAGTTGCAGTAGAATAGAAAAGATGAGTCACACACACGCAACCTTTTACACCGTGCAATCTCTTTTTTTTCTATTCTTGAAATGTAAAAAAAATGAAAGTAATGCTCATATCTTTCATTTTCAAGGGAGGTACTTAATGGATATTACTCGGTTAGTAATTTTATTGATAATATCCATATTAGCGTCATTTCAGTAAATCGCCGAGTGATTTTAATATATTTTGTTTCCTCATCTGCCACCTTATTCATGAAATATTAAAAAAGATTTATTGCTTCGGAAGTAAGTTTGTAGAACTCCGTAATCACACATATGAAAATTAAAACACACTTGTTTTTATTTTCAGATCCCTGGTAATAAGATATTTTCTTAAAATAATGGGCTGGAAACGGCGATGAACGGCCATTTTGAGAGGTTTCAGGATTTAAATTTCCAGGATGGGATAATGACATTGGAATATCGCGGGATAACGTGTTGAAAGATCAGAAAGATTATATTAAAATACAAAAGGAATATCAAAAAAAATTCTTCATAATCAGGTCACGAACTTTTTAAATGACCCACGTTCTATTGAACAATCTCATTGAAAGTTCTTATCTTTTAGCAAGAATTCCATTTCAAAGCGCTCGCAAAAGTCATAGACTATTGGTTCTTGAGGTTAGAGGAAACTCCGCACTCATTTAGGGGTGACCTGATTAGGCATTAAGATGAACATCAGATGAGTTTTTGTTGTGATTCAGATAGGTCCATAGCTTTCTTTTATCCTGTGGAATTATTATCCATATACGATCTTTTTTACGATTCTCTTTTATTAGTGTAAAAGGTTAACGATACGAGTATATTCCCATTCTTTTCATATTCCTTTTGTGTGTAGTCAGACATACCTACTAAGTATGGGTATATTAAAAACTGTTTTGGTTTCTCTTTATTTCAAAAAACTTATAATCAAGAAAATTTTGTAAATTACACAGCAGAACGACGCAGAATTTATTCGATATCCTGTGAATAAACAGGTGCCCAGTAATTATTCAAACTTTTATTACAAATTATTATCCTCGTGCTTAGTAATTTAGAAGTTCAAATGATAAAATTTGATACCTAAACCTCGTAAAAGATAATTAATTTCTTACGTTGTAAACGGAATGAGGTTACACGAAATGTAAAAAACGATGTAATGTTACGAGTTGTGTAAAACGTCTCTACTTAACTACTGTCTACTGCCGTAAATTGCGAATTCTGGGATACTTTAGAATTTAACGTTTATTACACGATGTTTACAAATTGAGCATTAGCAAATCGATACCGATAGTACCCACAGTTGTGTAGGACATGGGCTATTCTATTCCAGTTGTTTCGTGACCGCCGGGCGCCGGCCGCGGTTGATTTTGATTGGTCGAAACTGACATCCGACGTATTCTACGCCAACCGCTAGCCAGGATTTAAGCCTTTAATAAATCCGGCCAGTTTTGACAGTTGGAAAGTGTGTGTGCCTGTGTATTTTTCTTTTGAGAACTGAAATTCTTTCTCGAGTGATATCCGAATCCGATATAGACGCATCAGCTCACATCAGCATTTTGGAATAGACAGATCTATCTGTTCCGGATTCGACGAAGCCGGGAGAGTTGGAAATTGGATCCGCATTCGAAAATGCTGTAAGTACAATTTGTCGGCTGTGGACGTAGTAAGCTTTGGCTTATTTCGGGTGTCAGGATATCAATCATAATTGACGGAGATTGGCAAGGAAAATGTTTCTGTCCTAATTCCAACCCGCGTGCGGTGGTGGCGATCCAGTCCGTCATCGCATACCAGTAATAATATCCGTTTTGTCCTTGAGGGATTTTTAAGCCCTTCAGGTCTCTAACTTGAGCTGTGGTCTCTAAAATTGCATAGCTTTGTAGGAAGTATATTCTTTACTTCATCTGTAAATATACAAATATATATGTTATAATTGAAGACCCCATAGCAAGAAATTGTTAACTAACATTCAAGTCCTTTTTAGATAATTAGATATTTGCATTGCGCCTTTGAAAAATATGTTTGTGTCACTAAAATATCAAAACAATATTTACAACTTAACAACCATTTTTTTGCCTCTGGAACTCATTTTTAATAGAATAACACCTTTTTAAAATTGGTAAAACACGAACATCAAACAACCCTTCAAATGCTATCCGTTTTTACCATCCATTATCCAGAATTAAAAAATACCTGGCATGTTAATTATTAATACAAAACATGGTATGTACCATTTAAAATTATTGAAAAATAATATATAAGTACATATTATAATAGTCTATAACAAATATATGACAGTACTGCCAGAGCAAAATTTATATTAACCATAAATATTCCAATCAAATGATGACATAAACATGTTATTATTGAAGATGACATGTTCTTCCCATTAGTAACTGATTTGATTTTTATGAAAAAGTGTAGTTAACATGTTCATCCCTATGATTTGAATATGTTCTAATTATTTTTAAGTTCTGAACTTATTTCCAATGGAAAGAGCGTACAATATTTAGTTTAGACGGCTTATTAACTCATTTTTGACAAAAATGTTAGTTAACAACTTCTTGCCATGGGGTCTTCAATTATCTTATTCATCATCCTCAACCGTTCTTATTGACTGCTTGATGAAGGCCCCCTTTTCTTCTCACTGACATTTAGTATCATGGATATTCATAGAATTTGACGAATATAAATGACGATCGATTCAAAGTGATTAATTAAAGAAATAACGATATTGAACTCACTGAATTGAATATTGAAGTGCGATGAGCTGTACATAAAGGAAATTTATCTTGAATTGGTTTGGCAGTGGGAAGAAAGACGTTTTAGAATTTAAAACGCTGGCTTAATTCACTCGATGAGAATTCAGTAATTTATTTTGGATACTATTAAATCCATTTCGAGCCAATTCACTCTTCACATTTTAAGATGCAGCGCAAATTTGAACATTACTAGACCATAAAATATTTTATCTTGCTGAATGGTTAACAAATACGATGGAACTTAGTGGAGCGCCTTTCATTAATTAATGCACTTTTGCACAATCAGAATAAATCAGTATCAAATACATCGGTGTGGATATTTTTTTGATTGATTAAAATGTGTTAAAATTCATTATCATTATGATAGTTATTATCACCACCACCATTCTCATCATCATCGATTGATTACAGACTTGCAGCACGCAGTCCACTGCAGGATACAGGCCTCCCCGAATATTGTCATTTAACTTCAGTTCAGTCAATTTCATCCATATTTTGTCAGCGACTCTTCTATGACAGTGCGATACAACTACCGTGGGTCAATTACTCTCCACTGTTCATCATCTCTAAATATATTGATTGTTTCAGAGGAAACTCAGAAACTTCAGAACTCCATAATCACACATATAAAAAAAAAAGATATGTTTTTACACCTACTAATTTAGTTTTTGTGAGAAGCGCTTCGTCTTATGAGGACATAATAGAAACTAGTTAGCTTGATAATGTTCTCATAAGGCGAAACGCGTCTCATAAATATTAAATAAGTAGAACTGAAAAACAAATATTTTATTTTCATATGTATCTAGTGCATTAGCTCCCGAGCTGTCAGATTTTTGGGAAATACCTGGTAACTTGATTCTCTGGCGAATTTGCATATTTTGCAATCAAAACATAGGCCTTTCCGTTGCTGTTTTAATTTTCTGTTGAAATTATGTGCCGATTCGAAAGTAAAATTAAAAGTCTGTAAACGGCAAACACAAAACCTTTGAGTCAAACTATCGTATAAACTATGTAGAAGACACCGAGTAAAGTAAGAGAACATAAATTCTAGCCATTACCTATTGATCTATCAGGAAACATATACCTTCAAGTAAGGTATTACGTGAAGATTTAAGTTTCGTGAAACTTACCTAGTTCTAGTTCGCTCTAGGCGCAGGTAACTTTTAGACTGGATTTATGGCACTTTCGTTCTAGTTGCTTTAGTGATTACTAAGCTGAATGCGGCTGAAACAATTTGCGTGGCATTATTTCAAGCCAAAAGTTCATTCCTCGTTGCGCGGAAAGTAAACACTGCTACTTGTTGCGTTAGCGGGTGCGTGGCTGATGATGCAACGAATTAAGTAAGGGAATGGGCCTAGCTGAGAAATGAGACAAAACAAAAGTACAGTCACTGGCAGAATGCAGTATTTGCAATTGTGAATTGAAACGATAGTTGGTTGATTACATAAATAGTATATCTAGTACAAGGAGACTTCTGGGCAGAGCTTGAAAAGATCTGAAAAGTTCGAGAAACAACCATACAAAAACAAGACTGGTGAAAAGCTTAATTATTCTGTGGTTAGCTGGATACAATATAGCATCTATTGGATCAAGGAATGGTAAACAAATGCTTACCTAAACAAGTTTTATGCACACGAACTCCTATGTCGGTCCTACACATTATCGTCAGGTTGACATTTTAATATTACATGGCAACCATGCCGAATCGCTACAGACAGTGCGGAAAGTATAATTATATGAAAAAAGCACCCAAAGGTTAGAAAATAAAATCAGAATAATTGTACAACATCAGAAAATGTATGCACTAATTATGAGTTTCAGTTATAGTATACATTATTGCATTTCGTGTACACTTTCACTAAATAATGTATAATTTAACTGGTTTGGATGTGGTATGGATAAGACCGACGCGAACTGGTGACATCGTGAATAAACAAGATATGTCAGAAAGGGGTGTTTGAAAACTAAACCAATAAAGAGCGAGTTTGAAAACTACCCCACAACACATTAACAATTCTAATGATCGAAGCGAGTGAATTTTATATTTCAAGGGAGGCTGTGGAGTTGGTCATGAATAACAGAAAAGAAATGTAATTTAAGTTTGAAACTTTAAGGTTATGTCAGATAGTAAGTAATAACATGCACTCAACTCTACAGCCAGTAATAATGTTGCCAATGTAAAACAATGTCAGGAATCTCAATGTTGTTACTCGAAAGAATAATACAATTAATGTTGAAAATCGATAGCATTATTCTATTCGAAGGTATATTTTTATTAAACAAATATTTTATATGCAATGAAAATAATATTTTTTTATATCTCTTCTAGGATTTCCATGATTTATTAAAGTTTATTGATTTTTTTTAAATATGGCAACTCCACTGTACAGTACGTTAGGTGGATATAGTGAATGCTTTGACAGAAACTGAACCGTGAATGCATACAACAACTAGTTAGAGTTTATATTTGTACAAACTGTAACTAAAACACATGGTTAATGTATACATATACTTGTTTCTGTATAGATTATCGAAATTTACATTTTATCTGTAAACCTGCGTTAACCCTTGGTTACTATTCAAAATAAATTTAACATGGTTACTACTCAAGGGTCGGTTAGACCCTTCCATAAAAACAATGTAAATTTTATTTACAAGTAGAAATATTGAATTAAAACACACTATATATGGAAAACCATATATTTAGTAATGAAATTATACACACTTAATTATTTACAACAATTTGGATATAATATGATTAATGAGCAAGTATTGCAAATCGGTAATTTACAGGAAGAACAAACACTGTTTGTTTTACGATCTTTCTTATAAGGGCAAATGCCGCAGGGCTTTCTTTTAGATGCAACATTAGTGACAGCTGGGACAAACCTATCAGGCATCTTGAACACCCTTGATGTTATCATCCGTAATTGCCGGGGTATCTATTCATTTTAAATTCGCTATCGAGCGTAGGGTAGACATAAGTCTATGCACAGCCCGCGAAAGTAGTTAGGTCGATTTTATGATTTTCCACTGACTGCATTATATATAACTTTACTATTTACTCCTGAAATATTTATCATTGCGTAAAATAACACCATCGGCCACCATCGAGTAGCTCTGGAAACCGCACAACGCTGGCACACTTTTGGTCTAAGGCGTCAATGTCAACTTTTGTCTCATTATAACGTGTTATAATCACAGACGATCATTGTGTTGATCAGGAATGATCTCGGTATCGTGATGTATGCTAAAAATGAGAACTACAGCTTTAGACTTTTCAGGAACTTATGATGGTTATTTTAGCTGTAAAACCAAACAACGACGACACTACTTCTTTTGCTTTATGTAGAAGAAATTCTTTTAGGATCTCTCTCTTGTAGCGCAAAACAAATACAGAGCGGCTGTATTCACCCACTATGCGCAAGCATGACGGCAATACTGAGAATAGACGGGCGGGCGACCGCGATTGTCTAAGAATTATTGTTTGAAAACTTGGATTTTAAAGTTAACAGGGTCACGTAGACCCATGAGTAGTAACCAAGGGTTAAGTTTATCAATATTTCGCTTCATTTCTCATGTAAATTATGTTTATTGCAACGTAGATTCAGTGAGTTAGTTCAATCCTTGTCTCATTAAAGTTCTGACTTTACTTGTATAGCTGCTATCGTTATCGATATACCACTCAAACCATCAATGTATGTATACTCAGTCCTCCTACGATACGAATTTATAGTTTAAAATGTAGATGACTTAATTTAAGACGATCGTCTAGCAGAATGAGCAAATTTCACCATTTTTTCTCATATCTTCTCTTTCGTTTTTTATCACATTTTTGTAGGGACATATCTAATTTAAAAAATTTATTCATCAGGTTACCTATATTTTAAATACGAATATCTTATTAAAATTTCATAAACTAAATTAAATAATTGATTAATAAATTACCAAACCTTCGATGTTTTAAAAATGAAGAAAATTGCTCCACTTTGTGGGCCTTTTATGACTGAACGGCGTGTGAGATGTCTTTTTTATTCAATAATATTACAAAGTTAACGATTATCTTAAATTTGTTAGAATTATAGAAAAATCTGTTAATACGTTTACATGCAATTTATGTTTTAAAAAACAGTATTTTTTAAAACATAAATTGCATGTAAACGTATTAACAGATTTTGCAATAATTATAACAAATTTAAGATAAACGTTTACTTTATAATATTATTGAATAAAAAAAGACATCTCAACAAGCCGTTCAGACATAAAAGGCCCATAAAGTCGAGCAATTTTCTTCATTTTTAAAACATCGAAGGTTTGGTAATTTATTAATAAATTATATAATTTAGCTTGTGACATTTTAATAAGATATTCGTATTTAAAATATATGTAACCTGATGAATAAATTTTAAAATGAGATATTTCCATACAAAAATGTAATAAAAAACGCAAGAGAAGTTATGAGAAAAAATGGTGAAGTTTGCTCATTCTGCTAGACGATCGCCTTAATAAAGTAGTAGTTTTCCGCAAGTTCTGCCAACTTATTTTACTTTGATAGAAGACACCGCTTTGGATGCATATGCACAAGTTGCGCAGTAGCTGAATGTTTTGTTTAATTTTCACTTCGCGAGCTCAGTATGTTTGGTTTCATTTTCGGCTTCACGGCTTGAGGCAAATTGTTATATTGTATGAAGTACGCTCTATGTATAGATAATAGGATGATAATATCTGCTACGCTTTCAGCTCTCCGTGCACACAATGGCTCCATATATATTACACGCGTAGCAGGACGCCATCTATTGATCTGCCTCCCACTCTCGTGGACCGAAATAATTACCTTATAATAATAATGGAGCAAGTCTATCGAGTGATTTGTGATTTCCCTCGGGTATAAAAATGAAAAATGCATATATTTTCTAGGAAATTTACAGTTTACCATACAAACAAGTACATGATTTATGCAAGTTACAGTGCTAGATTGCACGCGGGAAATTTGATATAAATATTAATATATATATATATATATGTTTTTATATAGTTTTCTTGAAATAAACCAAATTTCTGTAATAAAAAAAATCATGACTATATATTATTATTTTTTATTATTTTTGATAAAGTTTTAAATAATAACTTTTTACTTTTTTTACTAATCATTGTTTATATATAGAAACTTCATTATTTTCATTTTTCACTTATTTTTTTAAAATGTTTTATTTTTACTACTTTTTTGGTATATTATTGAAAAACGTGAATTAAAGAACGCTGCTCCGATTAAATTCGTGTCCATTGACATAACTTCATTAATAATTCGATAATTAAATTCAAGTGTTTCATTTGCCTCCAGCAGCCACTATCCCGTGACAATATATTAGATGTGACTTGTTTATTTTGGCATATTTATTTATTTATTTATTTCAACGGTTACAAAACCTATTACAGTAATTTGATGTTGTACTAATTACCTTTTAATATAAAATGGGAGTAAGTAAAAGTAAGTATAAGATAATAAAGATAAAATATGTAGAATACAGAGTTAATATAAAATAACATAATAATGTAAAAGTAAGCATAAAATAATAGAGATAAAAAAAAAATAATAATTACAGAGTAACTAGTATTATTTCACCTTTCACCAGAGTATTATTTCACCTTTCGTGTAAAACACTGTAAAATAATATGTCAATAAGATTAAATTGTAAATTATCTTCATTGAAACATTTATTGATCAGATGAACAGGGGTAATTTATAGGTTAAAATAATACATTCATCTCAATAATCACGAGTCCGCTAATAAATTCAATCTGCTTGTACCACGTGCATAACTATAATTAGTCTAATTTAAGCCCAGCTGTCCATTCACCACTTGTGCACCCTCATAGACGTAAATCTATATTACAATGTACAATGTAACATAGACATAAATAATACGTTGGCTACTATTAAATTGTATGACATGTTATAGTAGACATCTGAAAATTGTAAATTGGAAGGTTTGCATTTTACAATCGCTTTTATATTAATAGTTCGGGGTGGGTACAAATACCTGGTGACAACGCGGGTAACTAGATATTAACGCATATGTATATAAGCAAACTTATTAGCACTTGGCAATGAAATTATTTACATCGCTAGAACGAAATTAGACAAGAAACAAAGTATTGTAGCTTTGGGATTCAATAATGAAAGATGGGATCCTTCTATTGAAGTCAAATACCGCATTGAGCAAGCTCTTGCAACCTTTATCCGCATGAAAAAACTTAACCTTGTATTACAAACGTGAATGAGATCAGATGCCACGTGTTTTCAATTTTACTAGCTGTGTTCTATTTCAGAACTTTCAAGAAATTTATCGAATGTACAGGAACCTTTTAGACACACCGACACATTCCGCCACTCAGTATAGAACCTTATAGAACTTTCGGGAATTTTCTAGAACCTTCTCCTTCCAGATCTTTCTACAGCAGGTTTTTCCGGAACCTTCTAGACTCACAGATACAGTCGGCGCGCCTATTTTGAAATAATCTGAAGCATTTGCGGCCTTCCCATAACAAAACAATGTGCTAGAAAGTACATTTTCGTCACCCACGAACAGTCACCTCACCAAACTCGCATATTTTTGATGTGACACCAAGGGCTATCCACCATCACAACCACCGGTGGATGGTTGTGGCTGGTTGTGGAGAAAACTTGGCGGGTAGGGAAACATGGGTTTCTTTATATATATATATATATATATATATATATTGATTTTATGGAATGGACACTTACCGAAGAATTGACAAGGTGACACAAAGCATTCGAGGTATGGATCTACAGAAAAGTACCCAAAATAAGCTGGTGGATAGAGATATGAATGAAAATGTACTCGTAATTAAAAAGAAGTAATAATTTTTTTTAAAAAAGATCATAAAACATCAACATTTCGAATATGTGGTGAGACATGTGAGATCAAAGAAGTGTGAGATCTTGCATCTCATAATGCAGGGAAAGATCGGAAATCGGGGTCCTGGAAAAAGGGAATATCGTGGCTGAATATCCTAAGACAGTGGTTTGCTCAGTCTACTGTAGATGTGTTTCGGGACGCAGTAAATAAAGTGATGATAGTCAACATAATAGTCAATATCCCTTGCCAACATGATAGTTGCCAACATTGCCAACAAGTCAACATGCCAATAGTCCAATAGCCGTTGACGGGATGTGGCTCAAGAAGTAGAAGAAGGGTAATTCGATAGATAAATACAATTGTTCACAATAGTTCCTTATTCCACTGTGCTAGGTCCAAGGTTATCGATCCGGACTCCACTCGTCCCATCTGATGCAGTCCTCAGAGGCTTCTTGTTAATTAGCGTAACCTCGGGCGCTCCTGCTGGGTTCCAGGCAGGCTCTCCATGGGTGGCTGCAGGCTCCTCTGTGTGATTTCGTAGCACCTATGTCTATGGCATGGCGCATGACCATTTCATGAGGTATCGTAACTGGGATTTTTATCTCCAGTATGTTGCAATGTATGCAGTGCAGCACAATCACAGATGCACAACGACAAGACTAAAAATATTTTCATTAAAAAAGAATCATAAATTATTTACACCGATAGCTTTTTTCAAAATACTTCAATACTTCATAATCAAATTACCTTTTAATACCGTATTATTAAATGACTCGCATGTGTACCGATATATAAAATAAGAACTGAGGCTTCCTCATCAGACTCAAGAGCTTCTCTTCACTGATGAGGTCTACATGACTGCAAAGTATTAAAAAAACGTCAATTTGATCTTTATATAAAAAAATTAAAGAATTATGAGATGACCTTATCACGAACATGATTCATAATAATTGTTTATACCCAGAGTTGCATGGGTTGAGGATAAGGTTGAAAATAAATTTGTGGGGGGAAACAAAGGTTCCATTGCTTTGCAAAGCCTAATTAAAACAATGTTTCCATTTAATGGCTGGGATGGATAGGATGTCTAGGAAAGAAATGTTGCCTATTTTTCTGTCAGGAATATGTATGGAAAATTTGGGTCCAATCGGTGAAGCGGTGTAGATTTGTACAGAAAATAGATCTGGGTGAGGGGATGGGTTAGAGGGAGAAGATGAAATGTCGCCTATATTACCCAACTGGTCCTAAAGAATAAGTATACAAAATTTGAGTCAGATTGGTCATAAGGTACAGATTTGCATGGAATATTTTTTGAATATCAGAGGAGGGGTGTGGGGTAAACGATGAGGAGGGAAAAATTGAAAATATATCAGGGGGAGGGGAAAGCGTAAAAGAGGAGAGAAGAAATATCACCTATGTTACCCGCTGAGTCCTAAATAATACGTTTCCAAATTTCGAGTCCGATCGGTCGAACGGTTCATATTTGTATCGAAAATATATCAGGGGGTGAGGAAGGGGTAAAAGATGGGGAAGAAATGTTGCATATGTTACCCGCCGGGTCTTAAAGCATAACTATGCAAAATTGGAATCGAATCGAACAAACGGTGTAGATTTGTATAGAGAACAGACAGACATTCTGTTTTATAGGTATAAATGTGGTGAAAACAATGTTATTTTGATTCAAATTAATTAAATTAATGTGCCACCACAAAGTGAAAATATTATTTCAGGAGAATAACTGTTAAATTAATTATATTAATGATATTCACTTTGAAGAGTATACACAATGATCATTAAATGAATGTTTCAAAAACTACGTTTACTTTAATTGAAAGGTTCCGTCACTTTCGAAACTCAAGTAGAAATAATATAAAATTAAACTCATGTAAAGTAAACATAGTTCTATAATATATATTTATTGTAACACATTAAGTTTATGAATTTAAAAAATCTTTACGTAACTTCCGGGAAAAACATTTTTTACTTTTCCTTTAAGTTTATTCGCTTAGAATAAAGCCTCTTCATCTAAAGCATCTTCGTTTCTGCTCTAGCTGCGTTGCGAGATAGACCTCCGCCGACCTCAGGAGCTGAACTCCGCGAGGCGACCGCAGCTCCAGGTGGGTTGAAAGGTAACGCTCCCACTAATTAGAGCGCGCGTCTCAGCTCAGGTACAAATGATCTCATTAACAATAAATTATTATAATAAGGGAGACGGAAAGATGAAACCTTGATATTGTGCCGCGACTTAATGACAATTTTAGAAGGAAATTTGTCTTGGAAGTTTCGCGATGTTAAAAACAAAAATGAAAGCCGTACCTAATGTACTGGCCAAAGAATAATTATGGAGGGTTGGATCGCCGATTTTCGCTTCTCTTGCTTGATGTCAGCATTATGAGAACAGAAGTCCAAGGTAGATTATAAATGAGACAAGAACCAAAGCAAGAAGAGTATTATGCGTTTCGGGATCGTCATATTTATTGATTACTCATAGAACACAGTCCTAATCCATTGCGAATCCCGTGACAATGGCAGTAGGCGCTTACGATATTGCCGGCGCCATATACCACATAGGCTCGGTATGCCACTGAAGTTCAGGGACTCGGTGAGAATACAATTTACAACCGACAATAATTAAAAAGGACCCTTTTCAGGGCCACCGACTCGTTACTACCCGCGGCGCTGAAATATTGTACGGCACACCGTTATACTGTAACGAGATATGAACCAAAAGGAACAAAGCACTACGGAATAATATGAAAAAATATATTATTCCTACTTTAAATCAATGAAGTAGTTTCCATTTTTTTTATAGATTAATAATAAAAATTTAAGTAAATTGAAACAAAAATGTTAAAAATTATTAGAATATCTCACAAATGAAAGAGTTATAGGACTTTGAAATTGCGCTTGCAAAAATAATTTCATTTCATTAGATGAATGAGCATGTGACGTCACTTGACCTAGACCACGCGACTCGTATTCGCTTAATGACTGTGGTGCGATGATCTCAAATAGGTCAAATGACGTCACAGGTCACAGTCGTTCCGCGCTAAAATACGTAAACTTAAATAATCTATTCCTCATTCTTTTATAGACAAATTTAAATTTTTTTCACTTGTTTAATAGTTTTGATCTATATTTTAATTCCATTAAGTTAAATATAGTATTATTAACATCATTAAACATATCCGTTGTTTTATGTGGTAGCTAAGCGTGGATCCTAACTAAGTTACAATAAATAATTGCAAGAAATAGTTGTACACAAAAATAGCCAGTGGAGAGTCTTATATAACTGTGAAATGCACGTTTATTATAACAATATCCTGGATAAACTGAAGATCGTCGAAGATGATTTGATCTGTTTCGACATTTTTTCTTCTTCTTGGAAGCATCAATTTTTATGAGCGTTTTCCTGTGAAGTATAAGGGAATATGAAATCAATTTATGCATGAATTCAAATTACGACCGAAGCCGGGTAGTAAAATAGAAGCTAGTTTTATACATATAAAATGAAAAATTAAGCAGAGAACATCCAACCTCGATATACACCTTGATCTACGAAGCTGGGTGGGCAAACTTTTTATGCATGAAATTTATCTAAAGCGCAAAGCTAAATGACAAACAAATTATATAATTAAAATGTGTTCTTCAGAAAAAATTACCTAGCGTGTGTCTAAACTTTCGTTGAATATATAAAAATAAGTAAATAGAATGGCAGGGTTTAGCAATGGATTTAAATTGTAGTTCTCTGGTATGGAAAGGTTCGGTTTGTATCCCTATGTATGTATATTAAGGGATTGCGTTGTATATTAAGATCATACCGAAGATTGAACACAAACATTGAACAAGCTATGTATACAAAAAGTCTGGACAGACTGGAGAGGTCCGCTTTAAACGGGAGCAAAGCGAGGACTGGTGAACGGTTAGTTACGAAGTTCGAGGTAATTGCACAAGTTCACTGAAGAGGCATTTACAGCATTGCTTCCACATCCTATTAACCTACTTATTCAACCTAACTCATCAATTTTGCTATAACAAAAAACACTGCTTTATACTTGACCCGCATAGGTGAACACGCGGTGCAATAATTGTTTTGTCCATTACATATTATTTACAACACAGAATCGGGTCAAGTAGACACATTTTTAAATTTAATTTAATTAATTAATTTATTTATAACAGATAGGTAAGTGTACATTAATAGAATATACAGTTTAAAGAAAAAAAATAATGACATAAAGTAGATTAAAATACAGATACAAATATATAAAGGTATATATAATATAAAGTAAAAAGCAAGGATATAACAAGCAGAGGCATAAAGAAAACAAAATATAATGGAAATTCAAAAACAAAAAAAAGTAATAGTATAATAAATTGAAAGTCATAATATATTAAAAAATTACATAAAAGTTAGTTTTCTCCATAGACAAACATATTATATTGTATATTATATTGTATGTAAATAAAGAAAAGCACCTGTATGACGAACTCTAATTAATATGCACGAACCAAAACCAAACAAATTTATTAGTTTTATAAATATACCAGATTTTATAAAAATTGATTAATTTATTCTGGCGTCACCTAGCTTTCAAAGGTTTTTGAGACTCGTTGTAAAATATAAAGGCGACAGTTATTCGAAAATGAACTAGCAGATGCATCTCTCAAAGGTCTATCATGTAAGTCTAAAAATTCTCGTAAATATTTCGGGTTCGTATACCGGCGGTATATTTTTTCAGTATATCTTTTAAATCGACTTAGTTTATTTGTTATATGTAGGTATCTATTTTTTTCATTTGAAGTATATGACGTTATATTTTAAATCAATGCACTTGTCGCTGTATTGGTGCACTTCCGTTTAAGTGCCAGCTGCCACTGCATCCATTAGTAAGCGGGTAGTAATAGGTGCATAGTTGGACATACTGTTGATGGATGGGCAGTATTACAAATGTGCAGAGCGTATACTCTTAAAATAAAAGTATTTAAAGTGAATACCATGAATTTAGAATCAAATTAATTAATCAATTAGAAAAATGTACAGAAAAATCTCATTCACGAAAAAATATTAGATTACTACTGGGATTCGAACCCAGGTCACCTCGTTTCCGGGGCCGGTGCTCCGACCACCAAGCTATAGCAACCCTCTATGTTTCCGTGAATATATCGACCTTATATGTAGTTCTCATTTTTATTAACTGTAAATTTTTATTTTTGTCCACAGAGCAATCCACTTTTTTGATACGGTAGTTCAAATTACTTTGCAATGCCACCGCTAGATGGACGCCAGAATTAACCGAATAATTCATTTCATTTGGACATACATTTTATACAACAGATATTGTATATATTCAAGAAAACATTCGTATTTGTGAAGTTGTAATTTTTCAGAACAAAGTTTTTCAGTCGCCATTTTTAAGGAATAAGAAACAGAAATACATTTGTAAGAATTATCTTTGACTTCTATTTACACGAATGAATTAATAATGTTGTCATGGGACGTTAGAAACAGAAGAAATTTTACATAATTCAAGAATTACACACAACCTAGTAATCTGGAACACGAGGTAAATTGGAACTAGAAGGGTCTAAAATATGCAACGGAAAAGCCGACTGGATTCGTGAAACGTCAGGAAACGCGAAACTGTATATAAGCGGAACGACGCCATAGCGACACAGTAACTGAAACTAATTATGTTTATTATAATAAAGTAGCTATAAAACTGATACAGTTGTAGAAGCATATTAGGCGATCTGGCCGCATTTACAGTACTCAGAGTATTGTAGACTCGTAAGAAATTGGAAAAAAATGCGACACAGTTTGTGCATTCCTATGACAGAACGCGATGTCATAAAAGCGAGCGAATTGTGTTCCCTTGCGACTGACCATAAAAAAGCTGTAGATAAAAGTACAGAGAAATAGTACGTATTTGTGGAATAATCTCGAACGACGAGTGGGCAATTAGTCCGAATTACATAATTCTACTCCGGTTAAGTTCGTGTTCAGTGACTTTGGTGATAAATTAAATGTTAATCAATTTCAAGTGTTTCAATTGTCACCCACGACTGCAACCCCACGACAACATTATTTATAGTAATATTACATAAAAATTGTGTTATAAAAAAAAAGTTTCTAATCTAAATTGATGTTACAATATTTTTTACACATAATTTAGAATGAATCTACCTGTAAAGTATTGGGGAATAGTACTGTTACACCCTGTACATTTAATTAATCACTATTATTGTATTGAAACTCTGCGTGGTCTGAAAATATCCTTGATGCAAAATATAAAAAACTTTAAAAATTACGTCGTTTTATCAATATTTAAAAAAAAAACCAGCACAGATACAAGACGCTTTCAAAAAACAATTTACCACTTTTTCTTTTTCTTTTTCACAGATCTCAACACGAGCTTTCTCTTGTTTAAAATGTTCAATTTTTCAAATCTCAAACAATTCAAAAATAATAAAACCTACCTATGCAGATTCTATCACTTCTAAACTTTTTTATTATTTTTAAATAGACATGCAAACACGGAATACGTGTTCCTTCAATATTCTTACTATTTTCAAACTAAGCTAAATGCTTGTGCTATGAAAATAGGACCAACTTGCTGGTCCAGAGTGAGGTTCGAACCCGTGACCTTTGGATCCCGAGGCGAGAGTCCTAACCTCAAGATCAACCAAGTGCTGATTTTCCTTTTATATTATTTTATAACATTATACTTACATTGAATAGATAGAAAGATAAGGCATCACATTTCGGCTGCTAGGCATGTTTATAAATAGTTTTTGTTCTATTATTATTTATTATAAAAGTTCTGGAATTCTTCTTCTTTGCCTACCTCTTCGTCGCTTATTGAGTGAGCCTAAAGTAAAAACAAATAAGTTCCCAACTCTGCAGCAGAATTGTCGATGTTGAGAAGTTGGACGGGAAGTTGGCGTGGAAGTTTGGAAGCTGGTCGTACAAGCTAATGATGAGCGATCGACAAAACGTGGTAACAAGCTCCTCTCAACAGAATATTGTATTAGCGGTGATGTTACGGGAGGGCCCTTGTTACTATACATAGTTTCAACATCGCTAATATTTGATGTTAGTGGTTGGATCATTTCAAAGAGGTTTCGCGGTGTGCAGTCGGAAGCCGGGTAGACCGAAAAATGCGGAATTATGAAAAATTATTAAACTAGATTTAAAACTTGATATAATTTAGGCAACGTTTTTATACGAGTATATTATAATGTCGAGGATATTTCGCAATGATACTAGTATAATTTTGTCACGGTATCGTGACGGTGGGAAACAAATGAAACAATTGAATTGAATTAACTTTTATTTTTGACCAAGGATCTCTCTGGTTTCTTTATTGTAATTACTAATATGTAATTTGCACTAATTATCACATTCGAGAGTTTTCTGTCTGTGGAACAGTTTATTTTCGCACGTATGTACTCCTTCAATTTATTTCGCTGGTTGAATGTAATGCGCATCAAATCGCTCTCGGTTCACTTCACTTTTATTTGCTTCACTTTTATCTTTGCCCATCGCCAAACGACAAAAAACTAATGAAGTCGTCATTTCACGAATGTTCCGGGAAAGTACTGTGTATTCTATATCTTTCCAGTAATTTTCAATTTATTTTAAACGTTCAGAGTGTTGGAAAATCTTCGATTATGTGTATTTTTTTCATTTCTGGCGTATAGACTTCTATATCTATTTTCACACTATTATCTATGAGATTGAGCGTCTTTTCTGTTTTTAAACATTCTGTTGATAATCCTTACAATATAGTCTTATTCTTTTTCTTGATGTTATAGGTGAAGTTCTTGGTCTTTAGGTGATACGTAGATCTATGTAGCACAAATATAGTTTACCTGAACGGAGCGCTTGGGTGGTTTAAAATACCTTCCGCTCGCGTTCAAAAGTCATTACCTACTTCTTCGGCCCTAAATTCGTTTGTAACGTTGTGCGTTGCTGTTCTGATACAAGGTGATGTTGTTTTTTAGTAATTTGTTCTTTGTTTCTGAAAGCATCTTTATCTTTTCAATATGTACTTATATGCATATCAATTCTTCAGGGTTTGGCATGTTGATGACTTTGTGCAGGTCTTTTATGATGTGGCGTTTTAGGTTGAATGTAATTTCGAGTTAGCGTTATTTTCAGCAATTTTACCCAATTTTTTCTTTAAATTTAAATTTAATTAAATGACTTATTATCAATTTATCGTGAAAGTGTATTATGTAATTATTAATTATGTCATATTCAAAATGTTAAATGTAATTTTCAAAAAGTTCACAAATTGTTCTTTGTACTTGTGATTATTTTTGTGTGTGTAGAAATGTTGCTATTAAAATATGTATTATTATTATATTATATTGACTCACCATTACACAGGCATGTTATTGTATATTTTTTTCTGTCAGATGTATTTTCAGATGATTTACTTAATTTTAAATGTTTATTGATTGAATAATTTCTTGCTAAGATTTAATATTCATTTTCAATTTACAGTTTTAAAAGTTGTTTTTCATTTGTTCGGGGGACTTCTTTTGTGTTCTATTTTTTCTACATGTAATTTTGTTTTTTCTGACTTTTAATTTATAAATATTCGGCAATAAAATAATTATTAGGATGCACTGTCTGATTTTGCTTGTACTACAAACTTTATAATCCCTAAATATTTGCGTACTTACTGTATTTTTCTATGAACTGTTTACTTTTGCGCTGTATTATTGTTTTTTATATTTTGCAAACCAACATTTTAATTCTTTTTGAATGTTTATTTTAAAAAAACTATATTGCCGTGTATTTTATCAAAATAAAATTTATTTATTATAAAAAAAAAAACTTAAATTATTTATACTTATAGACATATAAATCTATATATTTATCGAATTCTTGCACATTTTGCATCGGCAATAAGTGAATATACCAAACTTATGTATTTAGTGCTGTATATGTGTTGATCTCCTTCCTCGATGGCTACAAGTTTCACTATACCTACATACATCGCAGCACATACACGTTGCGCGGCAGTAACTATACAGGGTTATTTGGAAAACATTAATAACCTCGCAGGACTATATTTTTGCCTCGATTATGAACCGAAAATGTTCAAGCAACCATGACCTAATATCAATAGTTATGGAGATATGCGACATTAAAATTTACATTTTTTTAAAAATATTTCTGACTTATTTTTTGTAAAACGTTGGACTATCATTACAGTAACTTATATCGATCATGAAAAATTCATTAATTTCAATACAAGTTAAATAAAATGATAAACACCCTGAAAATTTGTAGTTTCCTTTTGTAGTTTTTGATTTGTAGTTTTCCCGAGTAGTTTTTGCGAGCGAATATTGAGAAGTAGCGTTATATATATAAGCGAATAAAATAACAGTTCAATAATAAATTAATGAAACATTCGAGAGACATTTATTTGGTGTCACAAAGACAGTGTCTTTATTTGGTGATAAATTAAACTAAACTAATTTCCAGTGTTTTCATTTTCACAATACGTTAGGTATTTTTTATTATTATTACGTGACCATCTTAAATCCATTTTAAGCTAAACACTGATATATACAAATATTTTCCCTCTAGGATAACCTGACTTTAATATGGCGATGAAAATTTGATGTTATTATCACTAAAATGTTTGTAATACGGTGATGTAAGCCTCATTTGTTGTTCAGTATTCTCTTAATATGTTACCCTTCGTGTAGGAATCTACATATTGTAATAGGTGAGATGAATTAAAGATGAGTGTACGATCCAGCTACTAATTTGTTTATCTTTCACGCGACCCTTTCAAATAGGCAGATAAATAATTAAAAAGTCATATAACTTTAGCATAATATCTTCTCGGAAATATATGGAAGCCGTTCAGAGGTACGATGAAGTGAAGTCTCGGGATAAAGTAACTAGAAAGAAAATAAAAAATACTACTAAGTATATTAAAATTACATATCGACGATGCCCACATGTACTATCGTATCTGTTTGCTGTTTGAAAAGACCGGTCTCAATAAACATATATAATACCCTAAAGGTTATAAGTATATATAAGTAATTATAGTCCTCGCCGCACCTCGAATATGCTTCCAGCATTTGGAACCCCTACTATAATATGTATATTGAAAAACTTGAAAAAATACAAAGGAAAAATACATTAGAACGCTTAGCTTTAGGTTAAACATCCCACAGCAACACTATGCAGATTCATTGAATTACTTTAACATCTTAATTATAAAAAACAGACGCACAGCTCTTGATATTTTTAATTTGTATAAGATCTGTCGAAACCAATTTAATTGTCTACCCCTTTTATCATTTATCCACGTCCCAGCAAGAGCTACTAGAACATAATGCATCTTCTACAGTCCTGTAGCTTGTACCAATTACGGATTACGCTCCCCCATAGTGAGAATATGCCGAGTCTACAACGACTTGTTCACCGACATCGACTTCTATCGTGTGTCTCTATATCACCTAAGATCACAAGTGAACATAATTCTGCGACGTAACATTGAATTAATACTTGACTAATAACTGAATATTGATTCATTATTGCAATGTAAGATATAAATAAAATTAGGTAATACGTATACCTTAATATTGTTATTTACTTTTTTATGTTCTACTCACTACTGTTATAATTGATGTCTTTTATTTTAACATACTATTATTATGTACTGCTTAAAAATTATTTCTATGTGAGATATGTTAGGATATAAGTTAATATGTTAATTACTAACTATTTGATCTTTCATATATATATCATTTTCTTATACCTGTTAATATTTCCAAATAAACAAATAAACAAAATATTTTGGTAGTGTTAGTGTTGGTGGTGATTTTCATCTGAGAAGTGTAAGAATGACATGGAATCGAGAATGACACGAAATTTCGATGACACGGAATCTTCCGTTATTCGTATATGTTGCGGAATGCATAAAATGCTATATTTTAATATATGGCGAGTTGTGTAAGAAAGGCAGAAGATAATAGCGTGAACAGATACTCACGATTGGTATTTTCTCTTTTTTTCGGATGGTTTGAGTTTAAAATGGTGGCATTATTTTATAAATATTACATGTTAGCAGTTCTATGGTCAAAAAAGGCGTGAAGTAGGCAAACGGCGTGTGCTACTAAGAAGAAAGGAAGCGTATTCGGAAAACCATTTATATTTTACGGTGCAAAAAAAATAAAGGAAATTATAAAAATGAAACTTTAAGACGAATATTGATAAATTAATAGTTAATTATGAAATGTGTGCGGAAATTCAAAAACATCATTACGGTGTTTAAGAAAAATAATAATTGCAAGAATAAGAAAAAAGTGTGTTTTAAAATAATGCATCTAATTCGGAATACCATGTATAAAATTATATTAACTTTATACATCATGGAATTATAATGGTTTTGTTTGTTATTTGCAGTAATCACACGCATGATTTTCTGTTTCGCATCCGGTAGGTACATTAATTGTCTTTAGTCTACCTTTAAATATCCCATTTTTTATTACGAAGAGCAGTTGATAGCTTCAGCCAAAATATTCAAATCCCATTTCTTGCTTTCTTTGCACAAATTTACTGACCAAATCCCTTTAAAATTAGAATTTAAAATGAAAAAAAGTAACCCATAATAACCAAGTTTTTATTATACTCCCTTTCTTTGTAAAATATAACAATAATTAAAGACGAATTAAAACATATAACATAACACTAAACTTACAGTAATTTAATATATTTCTAAAATGTCAGTTGTTTTAAGCTTTGATAAGACACTTCATGCTTTGAAGATTAAATTCTAAAAACATTTGTTAGTCAATTTAGATTTTCTAAATTCGTAGTGAAGTACCTATTATGTATACCGACGGAGTAATTCAACTTTAGAAAATATTCCGCGACGTTATCGAGCCGCCGTTGCTAGTAATCAAACTTTGGTAATGATTCCAATTTGAGAAAAACATTAAAATTTCTAAAAATCCGAAATTATACTATAATTATTAATTTTTTTTAACGAAAAATTGATAGATGTTATTGATCGTCACCACGAGTCTGCTTACGAGTTGCTTCAGCTCGATTGGATCACGGGAAAAGGGTTACAGATCGATCCAAAATATTTTCATCAGATAAGCAGACAAGACGACAAGTAGACAAGCAGACGCTACGAGTTAAAATAAAGGGAGTAAAAAGACTACCATACTTTTTGAAAATAAATATACTGCTGCCCTTGGTCTCTGGGATCAAAACCTGATTCTTAATTGAAGGATGAGCAAAATCTACACCTAATTATTTATAATACAATCTTTTGAGGAGTTTTATTCGAATACTTGGTAATATTCGTACAAAATCGTGGGAAAATATGCTCAAACTTTACATTAGCATTTTGAACACAAAAAGTTGCGACAGACAGGGAGGACGGGTGTTAAGCTGGCGTACTGATCTTTTGATCTTTTGATTACATTGCTGTTTACTGGTGTTTACTAATTTCCCTGACTTATTTTGTGTTTACGTCGGGCTATGTGTTTTTTAATCCTTCAAACGTTTTTCCACACAACGCTTTTCATATAATTTTAGTGTACTCGTTTAGAATACACTTATGTATCTTTCTAGGTGATTTATCTAAATTTATTTTAGTTAATACATTATATATGTATATTATGAAAAATCGTAACATTAAGAATTGTAATATAATTTATGTAAGAATCATATAAGGAATAAGATATCATCTACGTAGATCAGATCTGGTCACTAAACAAAGCGAAGTAATTATGAAGTTTGAATAGTAAAGTGATTGCTTGATGTAGATTAGACTTGCAGATGGGAAATTCACGTAATTTTGTTAATAGTAACTAGTTGAGCGCGCGTTTGAATCGTTTTTACTTATGTTTATTATTTTGAAAATTTTATTATTGTTACAGCGAGTAGAGTAAAGAAAGGGTCGCTTAGGTAGTTTGGACGTATCGAACAAATGAATGAGGAAAGAATGGTAAGAAAAGTATACGATATTTGGGTGGTTTGGAGATGGTTTGGAGCAGTTGTTTTTTCGGGTCACCACCGTCGAGCGTCTAAAGGCGTAAAGTAAAGTATTTATTTGATGATTTATTATCTCGATAAAACAGGTACAAATATACACGAGTATGATTATAAAGACAATGATAGATACTCTAAGGGCCATAGCCTCCGGCCACCCGCCGGAGGTCAAGAAGGACTGACATGCTCGCCTAGGACGTGTGTCTCTTTTTATATGATTTACAAACAAAGGAGTCTTCTGTGTGAGTGTGAAGAAATCGTCTGAAATGCTGATGATGCAATGACCTGCTGGTCGCGCAGATCTTGCCCGTGCCTCTATTTGCTTATGTGGCGTTCCTTGCCATTGTGTGTATGTGTGGCTTAGATTAGTGGTTTTCTGCATTGTGGTATGAATTCCATAGATATATACACCTCCGCTGCCTTTTATCTTTCCTGGATAGTGTGTTTCAAGAAGTCATGTTTCTTATTTTGAAGAATGTCTTCAAAGTACCCAACTTTCCTTTGTCTTATATACGTTATTCTCTTGACTCCCACATGCGGCTTAGTACCTCTGTATTAATAATGCGGTTAACCTAGTAGGTCTTCAGAGTTCATCGGTATTGTCGCATTTCAAATATCTTCAGTTTCTTAATAGTGGCTTATTTTAACAACCAGTCTTTGACAGAGCAATACTTCAATATAATCACTGCAGAAGTCTTATACTATATTTATTATATTACTTATGTAAATTAAATACCATCACTACCGACATCTTTCGTCAACAGAGAGTGTAATTCTTCATCCAACACGAGGAACTGATCGCGGCTTATCTGGAGATAAGACGCAGTCACAAGCTTAGAAAGGTTAAGATCAGGACTGGGTACTCACCAAGGTGCATGCGAAGACGTATGCCATATACACCATGGAATGCGAGATGAATCGTATTGAAGGAAAGCTTCCACAGCATGCATTGAGAGGTTCGCTTCGAGTTAGGGGTTAAGAAAAGGTTATTTAATTTTTTATTTGATTGATATAAAAACCTATTTACTAATCATATTTCGTATATTTAAAAACACAAACATATTTAGGAGTTAGTAAGTTTGAATAGCTTGATGGTGTAGTGGTCATGACGGTCGCCTAGTAATCTGGTGGTCGGTGGTTCGAGCCCCATGCTAGGATAAGGATAGGATAGGACAAGTAAGTCCTATTTTAATAGCATTGGCATTCGGCTTAGTTTGAGAATTCGTATTCCGTGTAAACATATTTTTTCTTTAAAAAGAAAAAAAATTAAACCATCTGTAGACAAATTTTTAGAAAAAATTATTATTAAATGAATGCGATATAGCCATTGGACACAAACTATCTTTGAAAAAATAGGTTTTGCGGTGACCAAAACCGTTCGATTAGATCCATTGAAATAAAAAAAGGAAATGGGTTATTATTAAATTATTATTTACATGAGTAGTTGACCAAAGCATTTCGAATAATATCGATTTGCAAAAAATGGAAAAGGTTCAATGTGCAAATCTAAGAAAAAATTCTTAGTCAAGTATCTGCTTATTTTTCTCAAGTAAAAAATATTTTTTAAATTAGAAAAAATCTATTGTACAGTTTTTGAGATATCCGTCATCGATCTGGAAAATGATTTTTAGAAGAACGCTTTTAATATTTAAAGTGATGTTTACACAGCGATTTAATGCTTTCTTAAAATTCTTAGAACTCCGTTTAGAATATTTTCGAAAATTAATGCTTTTAGAAATAGAAAAAACAAATAAACGATTTTTTTAAAGTTTGGACGGACTAGGCACGACTCCTAAAAATAAATCTTGCGTACGGGATCAACACATTTCTGTAAGAGATGAAGAGAATAAGAAAAATGGTTCATCACTGGAAGGAGTAGAGTCAAATATCGATCAGATGGATAGACCAACCCCCTATTCTCAGTATATCAACATCGTTTAATATAAGACAAAATAGACTGCAAGTGCTTAATTGAATACGTAAATAATATTTGAGAAATGTCAAGATTTTCAAATAATAATTGTCAAAGATCAATATTTCATTAAAACGGAAATATTGGCTTTAATTTAGTACATGGCTGTAGAATAAGCCTACCAACTTTTAAAATATATTTGGAAGAACTTATCACAATAATAATAATTTCTTATCTGTCTGCCTGTCCGCAACTTTCTGTAATGTCTGTAACTTTAAAATTTTTGTTTTTTCTTTGTTTTTTTAAAAAAAATTTACCCCATCTTTTTCCCACTTTACATTTTCTGTATAAATCTACACCAATTGACAGGTACTATCAAATTTTGCATACTTATTCTTTACGAACCAAAATGTAAAATTACGTCATTTTTGATGGGTTACAGCTAGTGATAATCTGTGATATTATATAAAAAGGGTTAAGGCAAACCAATGGTAATAGACCCTCAAGTTCAAGAAAAGTCTAGAGGCTCGCTAGATATCGTGTTGACCAAGGATCACTAAGAGTGGAGGCAGAGAAATGATCCACAATGCTTATACATATGGTAATCATAGGTCAGAGTCTAGATGGGCCCTAACTCGATTCATTCCATCTTTGGCTTGTCGCCCATCTAGAAGCATTTACTCTTGTTAGTCTAATTTCACTTGTAACCTCAGTTATCCACAATAAATTCCGTGCAACAAACTGTGAGTATTATTTCTTATTTGCTTGTACCTAGCTCCCAACTTATACGCTTACCACACATCATGTATCATACATAGGTACTGGAAGATTCCATAGGTAGGGTGGGAATTCTTCCTTCACTCTACCAAATTGGTGATCCTAGATCTACCAACGCTGCATTAAAATATCGGCTGGAAGATAATTAATTATTTGCAATACAGATCATTGGAGAAGGACTTTCGAGACAGCGTCAAAATTTAAAGGTCCCAGACGTATTTCAAGGTTGACATAGGTGTAGTTCTTATATGAAAAGACCTATATTTATAACATTTTATTTAAACCCAAAGATACACCGCTACAGTCCCTTATTACCTTGAACATTTACAAGTTTTAAGACACTTTGCATGTTCTATCTTGTCAGTCTGTCAGGTACATTTTTTGTGAGCTGAAAATATTTATTTTAAAATTTATGGCTGTACAAAAAAATAATTAAAACAGAATGTAAAAGCATTTTTTTCATAAGGACGGAGAGCTCTTGAGAAAATCTGGATATTAAAAATTCGCTTTGAGTTTACTTTACACAAGAAAATAAGTATTACTTAAAATCCGTCCCAAGATGAGCGCAAAATATGTAATTAGGACAGATTCTGTGAAAAATGTAATGATTTTAAAAATTATCTACCTTAATCATAGGCATTTTTCGTTTGTTTAAAATTCTGACAGTGTACTCGTACAAGCCTATTGTATAGATTTTCTCTGATAAAAGACCTTCAGTACAAAAAAGTCATACGTTAACCTCATTGGTATATTTGAATAAATGGTTGACACTTTATTGTCTACGCTCACATCTTCATTCCTTCCTCGACCTAGCTTTCAACCTAATCTCATCAATAAACCTAGTGAATAATACATTTTGTGAATTTATTCTTTCTTTACCTGTTGTGCCTCATTTGCTTGCTATTCGTGTACTACCATTATACAAAGATACACCGCATTGAATACCGAAATAAATTTCTATTTGGAATTTTCTGGGATATTCTGCCGCGATTCTACGACCTTTCTGGCCGACGCAACGTATCAGATCCCATTGCAGGGTCCATAATTGATGGGTTGTTCATTGCACAATTCCTTAAATATTTCATGTTTTTTTTTCTCCATGTTATATATACTTGATAGAGAAACTGTTTTTTTTTGCATTAATTGTTTTCTTTTTCTTTATAATTAGTATTATTTATTAATTTAAGTTGCTTATTACATTTATTTTTTATTAAATTTTTCTTTATATAAAATATTATCCTGTTTATTATATGTGGGATATAAAAGCAAAGGCAGAAATATTTATAAAATTGAACAAATGTTTCGAATCCAGTCACCGAGGATAACTAATTAAAAATGTACTGAATTCTAGATTTTATGTATCTATCCTAACTAAAATTATGTTTCCTATAAATTTGTAGGCTATATTTCATATAAAATCTCGAATTCAAAACTTTAAAAATTAGTAATCCTCAATAACTGCATTAAATTTTTTTTGCCGCCTTTGCATTTAGTCTCCACATATAATATTATTATACATTTTATGATATCATACTATGTAATCTTTTGTTTGTGTCCCACAAATAAAATACAATCGTACAGTCTGAACCGAAATATTGTTAATTGCATTTGGCAACCCTGAAAAAAATAGACCCTTCACACGACTCTCCCGGGCAAAACATCCACCTCCTGCCAGAATCAAACGAAAACATTGTTTTTATTTAGGGGGTTAAAACAATGGCACTTACCCTCAAACACTATTTTAACTGTAACCCGGGCAACGCCAGATGCGTCTTATTAATTTATTCCAAATTTATTAAAGATATTCCACATCTAGAATTATTGTAGCAGATTCGAAATCTATTTTTTTATAATTATTTATTGAAATATGCATATGACTTTGACATTTTCCAATTTTTTTAAAAAAGAAAATATACCAAGGGATAGGTATTGTTTATTTATATTGCAACATGACTTGGAATAATTGGCGGGTGATTGGATGCACATTGTTTATATTAAAATCTTAAATAGTATTTCGTAGGAGGTTAAAGAACCCGGAATATCAGGAACGGTATACCGCACGAGATATCCCTAAGGAAAGGGATAGCATCGCAGCTACCATGGGCGCGACGTATAGTGCAACAAATAAGTCCCTTAACATGCACAAAGTCTTCATAGCAAGATGGAAATGGGTGGATGATGTCGAGACTGTCTTTCAAAAGTGGATGAGGGTCCAGCAGCATGGACCACAAAAATGATCTCGAGTGATGGATGGCGTTGTAAAGTGACTAAAGCTATGGACCTTCTAGTCTCATGAAATCGTTAAAGAAGAAAAGAAAAAAGAAAATTTTGTAACGTATGTCTGTCATTGATTTGCTATGTGATGTTAATCGCTTTTTCTGTTATTATAAATTCTATTGATTGGTAAAATTCCGTATTAACTTAATAACATGTTATCATCTTCTTCTTCTTTTTTACATTAATTCTTTACGTCGTGCAAATAACTTGCACATTTTCTTTACCAGTTACGTTTTTTATTTGTGGAGCT
Organism: Agrypnia vestita; assembly: GCA_016648135.1. NCBI lineage: Eukaryota > Metazoa > Arthropoda > Insecta > Trichoptera > Phryganeidae > Agrypnia > Agrypnia vestita. Next base: position 179,007 of record JADDOH010002611.1, on the reverse strand, counting down.
ATACACGCGGATGCGCGCAATCGCTATAGGAGAAGGCGTATAAACATAAAGGCGGGTAAGGCGGAAGAAAAGGTCGCGGCGGGGTAAATCATATACAGGGTAGGTAAGGCATGTACACCGTGTAAGAAAGGTTAGGCTTGTATGTGGCAAATCCATTTACGATGAAGTGAAAAACGGCAAATGAATTTGTGAGTGCCTCTTGCCCCCGTAAGGTTTTAAGAGCTCCACCCCAATCAAAACAAAGTCCCCTAAAGCGGTTTATTGCATCGCGCGTCTCCGCGGCCAGCCCCGGGTCCAGGGGAGGGAAACATGCCATCCCCTTTGCGCTTTTATTGGCGCCTCACTGATTGGATGTATGGGCGCCGAACGAAATGCTGATGAAATTTTTAGGTGGTTCCAAAGTTTATTAAGATAACAGCAATAAAACTAGCACCAGTCTCGGTTTAGTGAAATCGCACTCGTCTAGATCAAAGGTCAATGCTCGTAGGTGAAAATAAATTTATTTTATACCTACAATTTGTAACAATTTCAACTAAAAAGCTTGAAAGTACTAAAAGTTCTATGTGGATTATGGGCCAGAGTCTAGATCGGTTCTAAACCTTAATGCATGAACGAAGCAGACAATTGGAACTATCTTGCGCCATCTTTTACCACCATTTCGTTCGTGTCCTATTAGTTGACTTGTGAATTGTGATAAAATATTTTTAAAAATATCTTAGGGGATGATTGACTTGTGAAAACATAAAACTTGGGTAATGAACCACTGCAATAAGTCCAAATTCCTCATTTACTCTAAAAACCAACCACAATCCCTTTCCACGGATCTGCAAATTGAGAGATTGCCTTTAGTCTCAGTAGATGATCAAAGCTCTAAATCATCGACACATTCTCAATAATCGGTAAATTTTAATTTACTTGTACCGTGTGCATCTTTTACAAGCCTGCAATAACATTACACGACACCACACATCTATTGGAATTTATCCTTCGCTTTAACAAATTGGTGACCCTCAATCTATCAGTGAGGTAACTTATATCCTTACCACCCAAAATTGAAGGGAAAAAGTTGCTACTTTATAGTTTAAGTGTAGTGAATTGAAGTTGAAAATTTTAACCCACTAAAGAACTAACCAATAGAGTTACATCATTCAGCCACTTAATATTTTCTTATTCTTAATAATAAAAATATTAAGCTGATGAAAGAATGTCATTTAGTACATCCCTCAACCCTTAAATATATTTTTTTTATTACGTATTCTAATGGTAGCACATATCGGGCATCTAGTATTAGGACGTAAAATATAAATATTTTTTTAAATATGTAAATTTAATCCAGAGTTAAAAATTTCCCATAAATCGGTATTTAAATAAACCCATGTTATAAGTAAACATTAATGTTACATTTATAAAAAAGGCCCAAAAATCAAATACAATTTATTCATGACACTTTTATTTAAGCAGATAGGAATCTATGAACAAAAATAACGCACAATACAGTGCTAGATTCACAAATAACTATTTGACTGTGAAAAAATTGTATTCTTGAGTATATCACTCGTGATAAAACAATACCTCGTAAGCCATTTAATATAGATTTTACAGGGGAGGCAAAAAACTGCATAATACCTAGATTCTTTACAATATTAAACAGGCGCCCTGTTCTAACGACACTGATTCAACCCTTGAGAGAAGTCGCAGTAAAACCCGCCGATGTAACTAGTACATATTGCACACTGGCGACCTCTATTGTAGAAGAAGAGAACACTCCACAACAAAGTGCATACAATTTACGCCCTAGAAAGCAGCACCTAATCAGTCTAACCTCCACCTCCGCGGGTAAAGGTTGTCCTCGTGATGACGTTGGATAAGTATCCAACGAAACGTCGAGATTCGCTTCTCGGTAATACATACGGTGCGTATAAAATATTCTTTACAATAAATAGAATACGATAAATTGCTTTAATGGAATAAGAAACAAGAATGATTGTTTTTAAGATACAAGCTTTTGCCAGATTACATATCTACACATTTTAAAAACAAATACAAAAATAAACTTGGTTTGTAAAAAAGTGTGGTATGCGAGCTATTGTTTTATCATGGGCGATATGTAGCACTGAGTGTTCTAAAATATTTATTCGGGGTTATACTCTGATACCGTAATTCTTAGATAAATAGAGTAAACTGGTGCGTTTGTAAGTATGTACTAATTTATGAATACGAGAAAGAAAACATTACGGATTAAGGGGGGGGTAAGGTTAATTCGTACAAAAAAGGCATGTTTTTGTGAATTTTTTGTGACGACACAGTTAAAATCTCTTTATTAAAACCAATAATACAATAAAGTATAATATTTGAAGAATATTGTGTAAAATTTTCAAGACGAAATATTAAGAAATACGGCAATGGCAGCAATTATTCGGACGTGTCTCGGAAAAAAGTAGAATTGCGGTGTCCATCATAACTTGGTGCTAAATCATCTGAAATCAAAAAATCAAAGTTCATTCGTTAGATAATAGATTTTCCCAGGTAACGCTGGGAGGGTTTTTTGAAATTTCAATTTTTTGGAACACTTTGAAGGGAAAAACGCGATTTTTTGCGAAAAATATCGACTAACTTGTTATTAAAAAATAAAAATCAATTACAAATTTGAAAAAAACTCGACAGCGTTACCTCTTAAATTGTGTACAGAAATAGTGTTCAAAATTTCAAAAGGATCGGTGCAGTAGTTTTGAAGTTAAGATGGACACCGACTTTGAAAACGTGAGATGTGGGGAAAACGATTTAAAGTTTTGCACACGGTAAAATTCAAAATAAAACTCAACACTTATTTTATACTTACACATAATCGTCGATGCCATGTTCACACAGCAAAGAGCTTTCATCATCAGTATCTGTTTGTCCTTGTCTACGCAAAACTGTCTACCAATGCAAATAGCACGTCCGGTAGTCCTCAGGTGAGCGCGTCTCTTAGCTGCCCGAGCAGGTATAGAAAATCAGTCTGAGTACCGCTCAAATGTTCATAATTTCGTCAATTTTGCTCCGATTGACCTGAAATTTTGACACAATATTCTTACGATGTTATACATTCATTTAAAAAATAAAATGCAAAAAAAGTTAAAAACCTTACCACTCCTTAAACGGTCCCATTTGTCACATTGAAAAATTAATTTGGCCCTGTAAAACGCTCAAAATTCCCAAACGACCGCGCACTTTAGTGCAGATGTTGACCCGCGTCACCTAAGCGGTTCTGATTAATGTTCAACAGATGATGGCAACCAACAGGCTGGTCGCTGAGGGTTGAAAATAAGGGTTGTAGAACACTTGTGCTTTAGGTAAAAAATTATGATTTAAACTAGAATAATTTCAAGCAGGTAGCAAGACACAGGTGTTTATAAAATCAGACAATAAAAATATTTGACAATGTAAAAGTTACAAATTGCTTATTATACATGTAGGCTGAGAAACTTGCTAGTGTAATGATCACGACGCTCTCTAGTGATCTGGTGGTTGTTGGTTCGAACCCCATTCTAGGACACCAGAAAATTGGCCCTATTTTCGCAGCCCAATTTGGCTTATTTGGAAAATAGTAAGAATATTGATGCCGTACGTATTCCATGTCCGCATCTTTATTTGAAAAAAAAACGGCTTGTATGTTTATTTATATTATCAGAAATCAACTAAATCTAAGACAATTATCTTATCTTTATCCTTGAATATGCTAGGAATGGGGAAACTCATATACTCCAAGTTTTTTTTTCTTTTCTGCCAGTAAGAATAAAATAAAGTGGCAGTCATATCAAATCTTATGAGCTGTAAGATGTTGATTATTTCACCAAATTATGCAAACTTTGATATCGCATAACTCCTGAACTATGGACATTAGGTCATGGTTGCTTGAACATTTTCGACTCATAATCAAAGCAGGAATCTACCTGTAGAGTATTGTGGACTAATTATGTTACACCCTGCATATTATTAATTATTTTTTGTTCTTTATCCAACAGCCATTTCAAGAAGACTATTTAATAATTAAGAAATGGTACAGTTTCATCAATTATATTTCCAGTATTCTCAGGCAAGTATTTGAATGTGAATGTCTTATTAATAGTGACATAATAACATCTTTCGATATATAATCATATTACAAGAAATGCTTTTAGTGTAATGTTTCAAGAAAAATTGCGGGAATGAGAAGATAATTTCTATTTTATTTATTTCTGCATGTTTATTTCATAATTTCCTCAATATTAATGAACTTCAAAGCCAAATTGATAAAGATATAGACATATGTATGTATATACGACATGTATTTAATGAACCTTCTTGCTCGATAATAATCTTATCAGCATAATATACATAAATATAGGCCATAACTGATAATAATTATATTATGGCAGCGAGCTTCGAAATAACTGTACTAACGTTTAAATAATGCGAACGGTCGCGTTTACTTTATGAAAAACCACTTAAATAATTATTTTTCCACTAGTTTTATTTATGAATATTACTACTACATGTTTCGAAAACCTGCTTTTTCCTTTTTCAGGCAAGTGTAGACTGAAGTGTATGGGAGTGAATGTCTGGTGTATGGGTTGTTGCTCCATTAGAAGTGAACGGGGTATGTGGATGGTGGGAGAGAGGAAACACTGTGAGAAGGGGTAAAGTGAAGAGTGAAGTGAGATATTATTTTGGGTACTTAGGTTTTTACGAATTTTAAGTGTTTCTAAATTATTTTGTTTTGAGTCAGTATGTCTGTATATGTCGGATGTGTATATTTGTTATAATATTTCAGAATATTCTAACTATATTGTAGAAAAAAAAACGCGAATTCAACAGTACACTTATACAAAAATAGTGATTTTATTCATTATGCAAGTATTTAACGTTATTTGTTAAGTTGACGTGTATTGTTTTAGACAATTATTTTCAAAATTATAAAGTACCTAAACACATTTAATGAGAAAACAGGACTTATGCGTCACGGTCCTCTGTAATTATATGGCGAAGGCTTTGAGGGCGAAGGCTGAATGCGTTTGATGTATTCATGTCGGAATTGTAGATAACAGTTATATTGTACTGTGCTATAACACTGAAGGGTGTGAAATAATCAGCATAGAATTTAAATAATATATATATATAAATATTTTTTTACTTTTTTTTTTTAAATAGAGATGCGAACACGGAATACGTGTCACATCAATATTCTTACTATTTATAACTAAACTAAACGTTTGTGTTATGAAAATAGAACTATCTTGCTGGTCTGGAGTGAGATAAGAATCCGCGATCTTTGGATCACGAGGCGAGAGTCTTAACCACAAGACCACCAAGCTACACTTTTTTTCCGTAATATTTTCTTAAATCTTTCATTTAATTTAATAACTTATTCATTTCATATTAAGGGGGGGGGGTAAGGTTTTTAATTTTTTTTTTGCATTTTATTTTTAATTTTTTAAATGGATATATAACATCGCAAGAGTATTGTGTCAAAATTTCAAGTCAATCTGAGCAAAATTGATGAAATTATGAACATTTGAGCGATACTCAGACTGATTTTCTATACCTGCTCGGGCAGCTGAGAGACGCGCTCACCTGAGGACTACCGGATGTGCTATTGTATTGGAAGAGTTTTGCGTAGACAAGGACAAAAAGATGCTGATGATGAAAGCTCTTTGCTGTGTGAACCATCGACGATTTTGTGTAAGTATAAAATTATAGTGTCCATGCTTTATTTTTGAATTTTACAGTGTGCAAAACTTTAAAGCGAGTTTTCCCCACATCTTCACGATTTCAAAGTCGGGTGTCCCTCATACCTTCAAAAACTCTACACCGATTCATGAAAAATTTGAGCCACATTTCTGTACATAATTTACGAGGTAACGCTGGAGCCTTTTTCTCAAATTTGTTATTAATTTTTATTTTTTAATAACAAATTAGTCGATATTTTTCGCAAAAAAACGCGTTTTTCCCTTCAAAGTGTTCCAAAAAATTGAAAAATTAAAAATTCAAAAAACCCTCCCAGCGTTACCTGGAAAAATCTATTATCTAACGAATGAACTTTGATTTTTTGATTTCAAATGATCCAGCACCAAGTTATGAGGGACACCGCAATTCTACTTTTTTCCGAGACATGTCCGAATAATTGCTGCCATTGCCGTATTTTTTAATATTTCTTCTTGAAAATTTTACACAATATTTTTCAAATGTCATATTTTAATGTATCATTGGTTTTAATTAAGAGGTTTTGACTGTGTCGTCACAAAAACATGCCTTTTTTTGTACGAATTAACTTTACCCTCCCTTAAAAAACGCACATATGTCAACTCTTAATTAAGTGAAGAACTGTCAATGAAAACGGGTAGCATTTTCGATTCTTATTTTTTGAAGAAAAATATTTTCCAACAGTGGTCTATTTATAAAGTTCAATTTCTTTAAGTGTTTTCATTAGGCAGCGCCTACTCATTTTCTGATAGCAATCAACTGACACTTGTCTCTATTTGTACGAAGTAATGGGTTAGTAAAAATGAAGTGCTGACCGCATCGTCGGGATGTAATAAGCGAGGAAATACGTGAGTATTTTTCATGACAGTGAGTTAGTAGAAAAGTATGTTTTCTTATATTTTTATAAAATACGAACGTCTACCTAAAATTATACAAGCTTAAATAAAACGTAAAACGAAAAATGTTTGAATTCTTGTCTACAATAATTGCAAGGTATAAATAATAAGAAATTCTTAAATGGAGATGAGGTATATTATATTTTATTTTTAATTATTAACAAACAGACCGTCAACAGGTCATTATTGACCCTAACACATCGTCCTGTAGTGAATAATTAGAGTAGAAATATAACTATATTTTGAATATGATATAATTACAAAATACACCTTTTATGATAAATTAATCAATATATATATATAAAAAGAAACCCGTGTTTCCCTATCCGCCAAGTTTTCTTCACAACCAGATACTACCATTCCCTGGTGGTTATGGTGGTGGATAGCCCTTGGTGTCCCATTAAAAATGTGCGAGTTTGGTGGGGGTGGCTGAGCATGGGTGGGAGTGGGTGATGAAAATGTGCTTTCTAGCACATTGTTTTGTTATGTTTGAAGGCCGCAAATGCTTCAGATTGTTTCAAAATAGGCTCGCCGACTGTGTTGATGAGTCTAGAAGGTTTCGGGAAAACCTGCTCTAGAAAGTTCTAGAAGGAGAAGGTTCTAGAAAAATCCAGAAAGTTCTATAAGATTTTAAACTGAGTGTCGGAATGTATCGGTGTGTCTAGAAGGTTCCTGTACATTCGATAAATTTCTTGAAATTTTTAAAGGAGACTGTTCTAGAAGGTTCGCGAAAGTTCTATGACGATCCAAGTGTAAAATCCAAAGATCCAAGACTAAAAATCTACGCGTGCGAAGCCGCGTGGGCACAGCTAGTAATAAATAACTATTTAATTAAAAAAGAAATTGCAAATAATATTCCGAATAAATAAAGACAAACGCAAATCAATAAATATAATTTAGGTATGAGTTTCAGATTAATACGTTTTTACATAGCGCGTTATACGCTTTTTTATTATATATAAAATATAAAATGGATGAGAGGAAATATATCGAGGGTAGAAAGCCAAAAGGGTGTTAGTGATTATTTAGAACTTTACAGGAGAGTAAAATAAAGTTATGTCAATATGATTTTGTCAATTTTAAAAAAAAAATTAAATGATTTCCACACTTCTTAATCCAAAACAAATACCGAAATCGTTTAATAATAAAATAAACATTGACAAAATCAGATTGACAAAACTTTTTTTTGCTCTTCTAAAGTAGCTTGTTGATCTTGTTTGATCCAAAGGTCGCGGGTTCGAACCTCACTCTAACCCAGCAAGTTAGTCCTATTTTCATGGCACAAGCGTTTAGCTTAGTTTTAAAATAGTAAGAATATTGATGTGACTCATATTCCGTGTTCGCATCTCTATTAAAAAAAAATACTAACGCCCTTTTGGCTTTCTATCCTCGATATTAAGAAAACCTGTTGCAAGAACCCATGTCACAATAAAGACTCTATGAAGAAAATGGCAAAAATCGCTAGTATTTCGCTTTTATCTGTGACTTTCACTAAACGTCAAAACAAACTGATAACAGCTCGCATTCTTGAAATTTATCGTGTATTTTAGTGAGTATGAACATTCCCGTATAAGCGAATGTTCCCGTATAAGTATTCCTGTGCGACTAACTTCGAGTTCTTTCTAATATCTACTAGATTAAAGAGTTAAGGATATTATTACGGTCCCAAGACATATTTAAATGTAAATGGTTACGGATATTTTATACGAGACGAATATATTTCCGAGAGACAATTCTCGACGTTTCGTTGAATTCGTATTCAACGTCACCAGGAGAACGACCTGGACCCGAGGAGGACTAAGTCCGAACGGGGTACAGGTCGCTCTGCTGATGACGTTGAATACGACTTCAACGAAACGTCGAGAATTGTCTCTCGGAAAAACATTCGTACAAAATATCCGTAACCATTTACATTTAAATCTACTAGATTGTTCGAAAGACTTCGATTATGGGTAGTTCCTATTATTTCATATTCTCATGACAAATATTTCTAAACAAAATATTTTATACAGTCAAATATGTTAATAATATAAACAAGTACTCCGCTTATTTTTTAATATTTTTTACTCTTGATATTTACTGTGCGTACTTTCTTTCAAAATAAATATAAAATATCGATACAAGGTGATAAAATTATAAAAAAAGCTATTTATCTCAGAACAGGTATTTTTATATATCAATCGAGGTACGTAGTGGCCGAGAGACTTGCTACATATTATCCTATATTTAAATATATTATATGTGTATGTATAAAGCAATTAAATGTGTTTTGTCCAATGAACTCCGGTAACGAAATGAACCTAAATTTATTTGCTTCGGTCATTGGGATGTTAGAAGATATTTCACCAGTCGAATGATGTAAGTCAGTTTTATGTTTTAAAAGGGTATTTTTCAATTTAAAAAAACTGTTTCATTAACTCTTAAAAGACTGTGCTAAAAAAAAACTTTGGGGACGGTGGAGTAACACAGCGTTACCTGATTAAAAATCGGCATAGTTTTTAATATGTGATAAAATATACATATAATCAATACAGATAAGATTTTTTAAAGGTCCCTTTATATAATTATGTAAGGTAAATATACATATTTGCATTATTTTAGTAAATTATTATAAAATCATGGCAAATCGAATTTGCGTACGCTTCCGCCGACGTTTCAATAGCAACTGAATACAACGACGCGGTCGCCTGCTCGCTTCAGTCACATGCACTCCGTCTTTGTCTAGCACGTGTTACCCGACTCTATTGTACTCTTTCTATATTGTTTTTTCTTTCGCCGAAACCTAAGCAACCGCCATCTCTGTCCTACATGAAATGTATGGTATTGTCGTGCTCTTTATTGCTCGATTTAACTGCGATGCACAATATACTGCTCTCTCTTACACACTGGCCGAAAATACGAGAGTAATGAATAAATATTTTTTAATTAAAAAATCCGTACATTTCTAACAGTTTAATTTAGTAATTTTGGTGTGAAAATGTCTATTTGATGATTACAAAAAATGTGACGTTTTAGTTTTCGTAAATAAGGGTAGATATTTCATATTTTGTATGACAGGTAGACCTACGTTACATCACCGACACACAGGAGTTAAGGAAAATTATACCTGGAGTGCAAGCTTATTTTAAATTATTTTAAAACGATCCATGACAATTCCATAAACTTACTAAAAACTATATTTACTTACTAGAAGTTTGACATAGTCTCCAAATATATGAAGAACTCATGACGAATGGCGCTTCTTGATCGAATCCCCTTCCAATTAATGAATGCATTTAAATTAATAAAATATAACGTATCTCCTTCATTTTGCACTGAATTAAATATTAACAAAAATATAATTTCAAAGACTTTCATCACCTCGAAAATAACCGAGCACAATTGGGCTTCTAAACTTGCTGTGTCACAAAAACCCGGTCATTAGTTATTGACGAAAAGCGTAAAATCGCGATAGGATGTATTTTGCTCTCGAAACGGAAGATGTTATATTATTTATAGCGAAACGGCGAATGGAACGGAGCGAACCAAAACAATAAACGAAAAAGAAAAATGAAAAATTCGCAGCACAAAAAACAACAATGCGAAACAAGTGAGCTCTCTTCGCATTTGTAGCAAATAGAATAATTTACCTCGGAAAATGTTATATTTTATAATCCGTCGATTTTCAAGCTTTGTTGACTTTCGCCTGTTTGCTGTTATTTTGAGTCGACCCTAATATTTGATAATTTAATAAATCCACATCTGAATATTTATTTTGATAAATAAAATAATTTGGATGGGCATCCGACCTTACGTTCTTTATTTGATATACAAATTTTGTTCAATATTCGTATAAGATTATTTATGAATGTTTTTACCCACATTACATGTAAGTTAGGGTGCTTCGAAAACTTTTTTTTGTACCAGGGCACACTTTTATACGCTTTCAATACTCAAAAAAAAAAATTGTTAACCCATATATCTTCACAGCTGGTAGCGACTCCTTGAAGTATTTTAGAAAATCTGAAAAAAATACTGTTAATTAAGACACATGAAAACATATGATAGGGTGCCCCATGAAAAAATTCTTTTATTCTCTTCAAAGTGACTACAGCTCTAAAAGAGCATAAATATTAGAATTTTGTTTATGTCAAAGTTTGCCAGACAGACAGGAGGGAGACAGCGAACTCTCGATACTAATAATACAAAAGCTTAGCCGGTGTCGGCCAATGCCCTCATTGTAAAACTTGTCTTGTTTTGGAATATTTTGAGTATGTTCAAATTTTTCAGAATAGTACTGAATTTTTGTCATAGGGACATCATTAATCAATCAATGTACCTATATTATAAATTGAAATAATATTTCTGGCGTATCCTAGTGTAAAGCTAGTAATTCGGAAGAATTTCATTACACAGATAAAGTATATTGCTAACAAACTCCAAAATCAATATAAATGTCTCATTAGCGACATCTGTGGTCATTTTAGGGGAATGAAAAAGCTTTGGTTCCGGCCGCGCTGATCCTCAAAATCCTCAACTACCTAAAAGCGCCATCATCTTAAATGTTCTTTCGTTTAAATAGATCTAAAGCGATTGAAATCAATACTAATCTGATGGAGCAAGATATGAAGAGTATAGGAGTGACTTAAAACTTTCCAGTCAAGTTTTCTAAATTTTTACCTGGTCATTACTGCTGTATGGGATGTTGTTTTCATGGTGAAAGACAACACACTTCCTGTTGGCGGTGATAAGATACATGGTTTTGATTGGATTAAAATTTTAGTCGTAAGGTGCAGCACTTTTCAGATTTCCTGTTTTGGGTCTTTTCTCACTGGTTTGCACTATCATACAATCATGTCTTGATCACCAATATGTAACATTGTACACTTCGTAAATTTTCACGTGAGGAATATGAAGAAACAAATACAAATATAATTTTAAAATTTGTAGAAATCAATTTATTTCATCTATTAATTTCTTCATTCAAGTGCTATCCAAATATTTAATTAAAGAAAACATTTCTGCTATAATAATTATAGAAATATTGTCATTTGATAAGTTTACACGTATATAATAATGTAAGACCTATGCTAGGATAACAATCGAGTAAAACACCTACTAATAGCTGTTGATCCAAAAATTGCACACAATTTTACTCACAATATACTTGCATTGTTACTGTTGTCATTATATATGCTTACAGTACGATTGCCATTTAGAAATTTGATATTAATGACTCGATCAAATGTATTTTGATGTAAACTTTAAATGTTAAATAGAAGTTCCCTAATTAATAAGTACACACGATTTAGGTACACTTTGTGTTCTCTTTGAAAAAAAATACGACAGAATTCTTCGAAACACCCACCCTTTGCATAAATAAATATTTCGGCATGACAGACCAAAAAGGACCCAATATTGTATTTTAAACAAAATGTGTATTTTACGCAGCGAGAGAAAAGCACTCAAACATGTTTGTCGATATTATATAATGGGGTTAGCAAGCACGGTGCCGTGATTCCAAAATAGATTTTATTAAATTTATTTAGTAATTTTCCCGCTATTTAATTCCATTTTCTTAAAGTACATAAAACATTCACGACCCCGCACTTATGTAATGTTTTTCATATGTTAAGGTTTCCGAAACCAAGCCCTATTTACCCAAGCCATTACCTTTTATTCATTTGTATTAAGTTTATTTCTTTTGTCTGTTTTCGGGTAAACTTAATTTTATTTTTAAAGAAAGAAATCAGCCGTAATGTAACAAAGTACACCATACCACCTCCATCTTATTATTAATACATTCTTCTTCTTATTTCATCATATCAGTTTTAACACAGTGTTCTCAATCGGATGAGACTTGGCTCACACTGCATCTTCACATTTCAAGGTCCTGGATCTGCTGTTCCCAGTGACTCTTGATGTTACTATCTCTACCTTTTCTTCTTCTTCAGCCTTCGTCTCTCCACTGCTGGATATAGGCCTCTTCCTTCCTTTTCCATCCTTCCTTGTTGTTTGCTAATTGTAGCCATTTCTTTCCCCCCACAGCGGCTATATCATCGACCCATCTCTTTTGAGGTCTTCCGATGCCTCTCTTAATCTCCCAAGGTCTCCATTTCAAAATTCTGGGAGGCCATTTTGTAGCATTCTGCATTGCAACATATCCTGTCCATTGCCATTTTAGCTTCGCTACACGATCCAAGATATCCACTACTCTAGTTCCGCGCCAAATTTTGTCATCTCTTAGGCTTACTCCAAGCATGGATCTCTCCATGGATCGTTGCGTGCAATTAAGCTTTTCTACACTTTTCTTTGTAAGGGCCATAGTCTCCACTCCATTCATACTGGCAGTATGCATGATTCAAAAGCTTTTCCTTTTAGGCTAATTGGGATCTATTTGTTCTCGAAGATATGTTTGAGGAATCTACTATCTCTACAAGGAACCGAATTTGAACTGGACCTCCACATGTCAAAGTCTTGGATCTGCTTTTCCCAGTAGCTCTTGATATTACTATCTCTTCGAGGAAAAGTATTTGGTGACCATAATTAAAGTGGGCCTATGCTAGCTTTGTTCAAAAATATACAGAATTTTAGTTTTGCCTAAATTTTTATTTATTTATTCATCAATATTAATTTTATCCCTTTCAAAGTAGTCCCCATCAGATGTAATATTTGTGTCAGCGCTTTTTCCAAATTTCAAAATACTTGTCATCTTCGGGAATAGGAAGAAGTCTGGGCAATACGGAGGCTGAGTCGTCATAGCAATATTGTTATTGGCCGAAATTTCGAAATATTCATTCCATATTTTTCATAAGTAGAAAGTAGCCGCGCACATGAAAGAAAACACACGTAACATTTTCGACAGTAAATTGAGCTAAACGAATACCAAGTATATCGATATAGCGAGGATAAGTCAGATACCAAAATAACAAAAAAAATGTGACCATTGGACTTATGCAGCTTGCGAGATCAAAGCTCGTACCTAGCTTTAAAAATATTTTTTTTGTTTGGTACATTAACTGGTATTTCTCGATCACAATAAAATACTAATAGAAAAATATATTATTCTCTATGAAAATATGTTGATTTTATAATACGAAGCCAACTCTTAGTATTATGATTATACATCTTATTATAAATAAAGATAAACTGTAGAAGTCTCACAGAGACGAAACTATGCATATAGAAAACATATATGGAAGACTTTATAAGGTGGCCCGGGCTAATGACTTGTATAAGCTGGCTTCAGTGATCACCTTATATAATGGAATGTTCACTAATTGCACTATTAAAGCCAACTAACTAATTATAATATAATTATAGTTGGCTTTAAGGTCAACCGTTTTCCGGATCACTCAGTCATGCATTGACGTGGTTAAAAAAAAGAGATTTAGATATACCGGGTACAGAGTTCCTGCTAGACATTAAGATATTCCCTGGAGTTTTCACATTTGATAACATGTCACATTTGATAACATTATAGTCTTCTTAAATGTAGTATTGCCGAGACTTCATTCAACAGAGGTATGTGATTACTCTTAACTGATCCAAGTGTGCTCTTGAAAATAATGTTTTAAAATACTTAGATAGCCTTTAATTGTATTCCAAGACTACAAATTCCAGTTTTTATTAAATAAATAAATGTATATCGTTTGTCAAGGCTGGACATTCGCTGCAAATACATATTTCGGCGTTTTTGTTTACGAAAATGTGGACTTTTATTATTCATTTATGTCAGAGTGCATTATCTAGACTGCATTTTTTTAAAAATAATAACTGAGATAAAACCTTTATTCTTATACAAAAGTAATAAACTGAACATTATGTAAAATAATTAAGAAAATATAAGCATTAATTGCCAGGCCGCGGTCAAAAAAATCGCTTTTAGTGTCCTAGGCAGCGCAAAATTTTAATGAATTTTTATATGTACGCATAATATGTTTTTTTATACGTTTAAAGTAAAATTCAGTATCTAAAATCTGTACTAAGGAATTTAAGAAATATTTAATATTAATAAAGTGCAAGAAATTTTTGCGTTTTTTGTTGATTTTAAATGTTTTTTATTTATATAAAGAGATGATTTTGAACAGTACATTCTGTTTATACCCGTGTTTTGAGGCTTTAATCACTTAATAAAAGTATTTTTTTTAATAACGCCATAGTTATTATTTAAAAATAAAAATTCCAAAGTATGAAAGGTGCCAATAAATGACGTAATTATAAAACAGAATGCCGTCTTATTTTTGCCGGAAAAATACGTAGAATTACGTAATGTATTACGACGAATGAAAGTACACATATCTACTTAAGCCTTTATACATATTGTTCAGAAAATCTACCCCTTGAGATAAAGAAATACATATTTTGAAACATAAGTTTTCTCCTCAGATAATATTTCAAGTTCTGAGAATTTCGTCAGACAGACAAAAAATATATTAAATATTTACAGCGCCATGTAGTTCCGTTATTCGCTAACAAAAACAAACTCTCAACAATGAAGTCTCTTTCTTCAATCTTTATTATCAAAATGATTTTGCTATAAATTTTCAATTAAATTTCCAAATTTGAATCCAGAAATTCCAATTTTCGGGTGTATCATGATGTCGATAATTCTATGTAGACGTTCTCATCCCGGGAGTAACCGGGGAGCTTACGAAGAAACAAGAAAAGTCCATCCAAGTGTGTGAAAATAAACTTTCCGGCAGAATACTTCAGCCAGTTATGGTCAATAAATGATGGCGGGTTCGTAGCAGTTCGGGAGCTTTAAGGGATCTCAAATGATTCAGAATATTCCCAGTTTTGAGACTGAGGTAATGTAAACGGTTTGGGCACGCTTTGAGAAGCGAAAAATTTAGTACGAGAGTGTTAGAGTTACCTGAGCGTAACAATTTCATCTGAAGAAGTAACGTATTGTGATTAGGACGAATGTGTCGTATTCCCCTGCTGAACAGTGCTGGATTTTTTGTCACAGGGACATCATTAATCAGTCTGGTATATTCTACCATGGGTGGAAAGGGCGAACGTTACATTGTGTAAAGTGATCACTTAAGCCAGACGTACGATAGGTCGTAAGTCCTATATACACCCAAACTACTTCTATACCTTCTTTCCCATAAAAATACAGTCTCTGTGAGATATATCTATAACATACATTGATTGATTAATGATGTCCCTGTGACAAAAAAATCCAGCATTGTTCTGAACGATTTGAACATATTCAAAATATTCAGAAGAGTGAATCTTCAAAAGCGTTCGGTTCGAAGCTCACACCGCTCATCTACGCGATTTCTTCTTTGACCGTAAAACCGTTTACATGCGTTAAGTTTTTAACCTCAACTAAATAATATTTATGCTGTAATCGAACCTCGTGTATGTCGAAATATCCGAAATAAACCATTGTATACCAACTGTGAATATCTATTCTTAATACCTTGAGCCTTTCTTACTTGCTTGCCAAATATTTTAATGCACTCCTACATACAACGCGACATCTACAAGAACACCAGATTTCTTCCTCGCTCTCCCTATTGGTGACCATCACCATCTACACCGATTTTGCCAAAAGATTAAGATGAGAATCAGGGTGACGAAGAAGTATTTTCACAATCAAGATCGTCATATACCTGGTATGGTACAGAATGGATGAAAATAAATGTTTAAATCGTATCTGAAGAGTTTACCTTAAAACGCATGTGAATATTATATATTTTCTAAATTAGACATCACTATCATCATTATTATCTATGCTGGATGAAGTTCTCCTTCTTCCCATTCTTATACGCTGCTACGTGGTACGTTGATTTTATTAATCAGCAGGTTTTAAAATGCTCTGGCTGCCTCTTATTTGATATTGATCAAACCAGGATGAAAAGCAAGCCCTCTGTGACGTAACAACAGGTTGTAGGAAAGAAATTCCAAGAAAAAAAACATATGTATCAACCAAAGAGGTTATAATAGTAACAACCCGCCTGTACAGCGTATTGCGTTAAATTCAACACCCCCCACGATGATAAGAAGAAAGAAACCACTTTGAAATATTAATACAGGGTCCAGCAGAAAGACCTCCTATATTTGGCTCGGTCATTGTTCCGGGAGTAGTAGGGAAGAAGGAACTGAGGTGGATTGTAGAGAATTCTTCGGTTGTACATAAATTACAATTTTCTGATGGCATTGTGGTATGCAGTGGTACGTACTGTGCGACAGACTTTGAATAGTTTTTCAAAGACCACGAGGGAATACGACACAGAGAGCTTTTCGTATCCATTGTGATTCCTCTGGAGCTATCCAAAAGTTAAAGCCTGCAATCAAAGACTGCGCTAAAGTACCGAAATGACCAGATGGGAGAAACTTCTGAATTCGACCCCAAATGCGTTTTGCGAATTAAGACCACTCTCTGGATGACATCATATTCAAAACCAAGTTGATTTCGTGTACTGTTAAACATGGTAGTAAATCTGAAATGTAAGTATGCAGAGGTTAACGATTCAATGTAAGAAACAATTCCCTTAAAAATCTTTAACAATAATTTTATAAAAGTAAATTATATATGTGTTTGAAATTATTTTGAGAAATATATGTTTGTAATATATATTTGAATATAATGTGTTTGTCAAAGGGTAGGCATTTGAAGTACGAATCGTGTTATTTTCAAGATTTGCAAACAAAGGAACTCCAAGATCAAAGAAAGTCTCGACACATTTAATACTAGATCTTCTTCTATAACATAATACACATAATACTCTACATATAGCAAGACGCCCTTTAAAGATTGCTTATTTTGAATATATCATACTTTCATATTAATAATCATCACAAATCTTTTGTCCTCTTATAATATCAAGTAAAATAATTGATGTTTTAACTTCGAAAAACAATTCTTATGGAATAATAATAACCTACCTACAGAAGGCATGAAGATAAAGTGCTCATAATAATTATATAAATAAAAGTGTATAAATTATAGTGTTCATAATAAAAGTGATATAATATATAAGTTACTTTAATGATATTCCAACGTTTTACAGTCAGTCAAGTCAGAAATATTGAAAAAAAATACAAACTTTGAAGTCGCTTGTTTCCATATCTTTTGATATAAGAACATTTTCAAATCATGATGTAAGCCTGCGTTGATGTATGTTGGTATCTAGCAAAAACATGTGTGTCGATGCAAAACTTTTTAGATGAGCTTAAGAGGTTTTAAATAATCATAAATTTTTCTGCTTTTATGTCTGTGGCGCCTATGGTTTTATTTTGATAACTACTTGAATATGTCTCAATAAATTTTATCGGCTCACTAGGTGGAAGGAAGCCTCCATCAAATTAGGTAAATGTTTCAAACCTTCACTCAGCTGTCATGTTGAAATGTCACATTTAATCTGTGTAAATGTTGAGTATCTTTATTCAATAATTCATCTACAACACACGATTTCTGAACTAGTCAGATTTGTATCGCTGTGGTAAGGTTTTTGTACTTACTTCAGTCTTCTGCTGTCACCGGCAAGTGTTTTTCGCTACGAATCCAGCCTTTTTTATGTTTTAAATTTATTATTCGTGACAAAAGTATAATATGTATGTCGGTTATAATCAGCTGTCATCAAAAGGGACGTTTGCCTCTACATTTTTTTTATCAATAAGTGTCTGGGGAAAGCATACAAAATATGCAGCATCCCAGAATTGTACTTCTCTATATAAAGAGTAGGGAATATAGTAAGGAAAATGATTCATTACATTAGGTTCTAGTGTGAACTCCCTTAGAATTACGATTTGGGTGGATATTTTCAAATTTGAACGGATAGTAGATGCTGCTGCCCTGTATGTAGGCAATTATTTCAATTATGCATCATTGCTTGCGCTGTCATAGGTTGGGTTATAAAAACTAGAAATAAAATAATGAATTAACTAGGAATAACATCTTCATTTGCATGAATGTTAGCCCCATTATCACCATGTTCTACAGTGATATTTATTTGGGATGCAAAGTTTTCGGCTCTATTGATTATAATAATTAAAGCCATTAGGGTGAAGAGATCCGGCGGGTCACATGAAATGCATATCGGGTGGCTGAGTGAAATAAATAACTTACGAGGTGTGATCAAAAAATACGGTGAATAAATTTTTACAGCAGCAACTGCTGATGCTACATTTATGTGAAGTATCGATCCCGATAGCCTGTTCCTTTGATAATGATAGTGACAAGTAAGAACAAGTTGCGACCTATCAGGCCACTTCCAGAGCCCGGAGAGTAAGGTCATGTTTACCGTGTCTGTCACGCATCATGGATTTCTAACAAGACGTATTTTGTTTCAAGTTGCAAAAGAGTGCCAAAGATGCTCATAAAATGTTAAAATTATACTTTGGCAATAATATGATGACCATGAAGACTGGTTACAAGTAGTGTGAGTGATTTAAAAGTAGAAACGAGTCTGTTCAAGACGAGCAAAGGTTGGGACGTCCTTTGATCTCAGAAACAGAGGAAAGCGTGCAAATCTCAAAAATGATTCGTTCAAACAGGTGATTGACTGTTCAAGAGCTTGCCAGAGAACTAAAATCTGCTGAAGGCCCTTCCGGAATAAGCCTTCTAGAAATGCTTCCAATCATGGAACCACCGTAGGGATAAGTGCATCGCCAGCCAAGGAGAGGACTTTGAAGGAGATAAAGTCAATTTTGTCATAAACTTATTTCATTGTTTGCAATTACATTATTCACCGTATTTTTATTTTCTTTGGATCAATTTTTAACCCTTTTTCCGTGATCCAATCGAGTTGAAACTTGGCAAGTAGACTAATGGCGACGATCAAGAAGATCTATCAAATTTTTGTTAAAAAAAATTAATAATTATAGTATAATTTCGGATTATTAGAAATTTTATTGTTTTTTTTAAAATTGGAATCATTAGAAAAGTTTGATTACTAGCATAGCGGCCCGATAACGTCGCGGAATATTTTCTAAATTTGAATAATGTACTCCGTCGGTATTTATAATAGGTACTTCACTACGAATGTCGAAAATCTAAATTGACTGACAAATGTTTTTAGAATTTAATCTTCAAAGCATTAAGTGTCTAATCAAAGCTCAAAACATCTGACATTTTAGAAATATATTAAATTACTGTAAGTTAAGTGTTATGTTATATGTTTTAATTCGTCTATAATTGTTGTAATATTTTACAAAGTAAGGGAGTATAATAAAAACTTGGTTTTTATGGGTTATTTTTTTTTGATCACACCTCGTAAGTAAGAATATATCTGATTTGAGATTTGTTTTCGTTCATTGATTTATCCATGTTATAATGTAGCAGACAAAATTTCTATTTTCGGTAATAAATTTTATTTTCAACTTTGAAAAAAGTTTTTTTGCTTTCTGCTAGTGTCATATAAAATGTCGCGAATGTCAAATAAAATGTAATGGATGGCGCCGTCTGCGATCTACGGAAAGACCTGGAATGTCAATAAATTTCCGAGAATGGTACAGAAAGACCCGTAGAAACGTAAAGAGACCCAGTATATTGCCTACTTTATAAGGCAATTAAACAACTGAACCTACACTGCAAAGAGGGTAATAGTAGTATAATAAGGTAATTAACCTTCGGGTACCAGAAAATAAAAAATAGTGTCGGGGCAAGAGCGGGGCTAAAACGGGACCCCAGTCAAATTTGCGTTTTAGTGAATTAAAATGGTTTAAAAATGTTCTATAATATTTTTAATTACATATCTTATACAATGTGAATAAGATTCTATGTAATTTGTCGTAATTTTATAAAAAAAAAGTAACCCATAAAAACCAAGGTTTTATTATACTCTCTTTCTCATTTACTAGTTGAAACATTTTTTTTCGCTTAACCTATGCGTTGGGCTTCGGTCAGGCGACGCTACGAAAGGGAGTAATAAAAAATTTCCAAAAATCAGGTTTCGTATCTACAAAACGCGTAGAAATATTTTCATACAACTTAATAAGTTGTATGAAAAAACCATTCATAATTTGAAAAATCCAAAATTTTATTAATTTTTTTTAACGAAAATTTGATAGATCTTCTTGATCTTGATCGTCGCCACGAGTCTGCTTGCAAAGTTCAGCTCGATTGGATGATGGGAAAGGGGTTTAAAATGGATCCAAAGTTTTTTCGTCAGACAAGAAGATAAGCAGACGTCACGAGTTAATATAAAGGGAGTAAAAAATATAGTATTTTGACGTCTCATTACCCACAAGCGTCTGACTGACAGAAGCCATGCAAGCAGAATGAAGCAAGCGTATGATATAGAATATTGACAATTTTGGAATAACATTTTTTTTTCTACTTTTGACCGTCTCACTAAACATTATTATTTTAACTTCTTCTTCAAACATATACTTATCCTGACAAAGGGGCCATGAGCTCTGAAACATGTTAATATTTTCAATAAAAAATAAAGTTTATTTCTAATAATTATATTATTAATTTATTTTATTTGGATGTTGTATTCTTTTGGGTATTTATAAGGATTACAATGAATACCAGCTCAATATCATTAATAATTATTTATAGGATCATGTCCATCAGGGTGAAGATTGTGAGAACATAAATCTTCGGTAGAATATAATTGAACTCTTAAAAGACTGTGCTAAAAAAAAACTTTGGGGACGGTGGAGTAACACAGCGTTACCTGATTAAAAATCGGCATAGTTTTTAATATGTGATAAAACATACATACATACAATACAGATAAGACTTTTTAAAGGTCCCTTTATAAAATTATGTAAGGTAAATACACATATTTGCATAATTTTAGTAAAATATTATAAAATCATGGCAAATCGAATTTGCATGCGCTTCCGCCGACGTTTCAATAGCAACTGAATACAACGACGCGGTCGCCTGCTCGCTTCAGTCGCATGCACTCCGTCTTTGTCTAGCACGTGTTACCCGACTCTATCGTACTCTTTCTATATTGTTTTTTCTTTCGCCGAAACCCAAGCAACCGCCATCTCTTTCCTACATGAAATGTATGGTATTGTCGTGCTCTTTCTTGCTCGATTTAACTGCGATGCACAATATACTGCTCTCTCTTACACACTGGCCGAAAATACGAGTGTAATGAATAAATATTTTTAAATTAAAAAATCCGTACATTCCTAACAGTTTAATTTAGTAATTTTGGTGTGAAAATGTCTATTCGATGATTACAAAAAATGTGACGTTTTAGTTTTCGTAAATAAGGTAGATATTTCATATTTTGTATGATAGGTAGACCTACGTTACATCACCGACACACCGAGGAGTTATAATCATTTGTATAAGGCAAAACGGCGTATAAGATTACCAACTGGATGGACGGATTAAGTGAAGTCTGCAACAATTTCAGGAAACTATCAGTAATGGTACAGATCTGACCAGTATGTATACCAATATTTAGAGAAACATTTGTATTTGATTGTGTAATCGATCTCAAAGTCTTGGGACCATTCACAAGGAGTCAGGATAACGATGCAGGTAGTTTAGAAAGGAATGAAAGAAATAAGTTTATAACCCATAAGGTAAATAGGATTATAAAGATTGGATTGCACGATGGATCAAGACAAATTTGGCCAAAACAAATTTGTCCCAATTGGGCCAAACGACCAAATGATTTCCCTCTCCATCACAACTGCTTCACCTCACGACGCTGAATGGTAGCTGGCCATGGCTGTCTCAACTATAGTATTGTCCCATATTCATGGTGAACATTCATAAATGATACGCTTTATTTGGAAATACTTAAAAACATTTATAAATCATAATCCTATGGAAAGTTTACAAAAATTATTTAACTATGCCTGTAATCTTACGGAGTACGATATAATGAAATGCAATATCCAGACCACCTTCCAGACATCCAATGGTACGTAGGGGAAATTAAGATGTCGAAAATCTGCCCTTAAACCCACTGAGCTGACAAAATCAACGAATTTTACTGAAATACGAGGCAACAAACAGAGGAGTCTCTTGGGAAGGCCTTGATGATAAATGATAAAGATTACGCGAAGGGGCTGGGCACAGAGTGGCCGACCGGGATGTGAATCCAACCTGTGTTTAACGTGTGACTGCGTCCCCCAGTGGTGGTTAGGTTAGGTTAGATTACCGCCCCCCTTTGGAAGTGAGGTTAGGTTAGATTGCCGCCTCCCTTCGGAGGTAAGATTAGGTTAGATTGACGCCCCCTAGTAGTGGTTAGGTTTTTCTCGTCTGGGTGGGTTCTGCTGCCCTGGCAGGTATCGCGGCCCGATTACCACAGCGCCGCACACGAATAAAAAGGGAGATTTCAATAAAAATATTGTCAAAATGTTTTATATCCAAGTAGCACCATACTTAAATGAATCAGATAATAAAATTTCACTTTGTGCCTCTAACGGTGTTAAAAATAATATATTTTGTGTAGGTGTATATAAAGTAAATAGTATTCCGTGAAGTCGGTCTCATTTAAACCCTTACATTTAAGGGCCACTTAAGCTCAAGTGTTAAACCTACTCAATTCCGTTGTAAAGATGATTGTATTTTTTACAGTAGAAGGCGTTGGTTACACATGCACCTAAATATTAATGCATTATTAAAATATTGCCAGCGGTCCCCACCCAGCATTGCCCAGGGTTAAGATTAAGTAATAAATAAAAATTGGCTATATACCGGTATACAATTTTTTTACAGCCAGTGTACAGGTGTGATAACGGAGGGAGTAGGGTGGGATAACTATTTTTGCTCAAGATTTTAGAGTAGGTACAAATGAGCAAAACCTCAATAGCATTCAATATAATACACTAAGGTAAAGCTCTCCACCACCAGGTAAACGTAAAACAAAACGCGCTATAAGGGACGTTGCAAAAATACTTTATCATACGAAGCAAAACGCATCTGGACCGATTGGGCATGCACTCGCGACCCCGCGCAAGATGATTTTTTAATTATCTCCTCGATCCTGACTAGGGAATGCAATCCCGATCCCGCGAGATCTCGAGACATTTTACGAGATCAATCCCGTACCGAAAAATTGGACGAGAATATCGGAATTGATCAGCATTTTTTATGTTTCGTTTGTTTAATTGTATATATTTGTATATATAGCTTTTCGTAAACACCTATGTTCATGTCACATTCAAATGAAAATAGCTTCGAATAATATTTGCTGTATTTTATCAACCTAACGTAGTAATAAAAACTACTACTTTTAATAGAGTAAGAACTACTTATTATTAGTTTTTACTCAAGTAAATTGACTGATTGATGCTTGAAAAAACGCTTACAAAAACTTTAATGTAATGATTAATAATGAGCATTTTATTAAAATTTCTGATATAAAAATGCAAGACATTGTAGTTAATTACTATTCAGCTATATAAACAAACGAAAAAAATCGGGATCTCAATCCGTAGGGATCCCGCGGGATTGGAAATTCTAATCACGAGGGATCCCGAATCGGGATTGCATTCCCTAATCCTGACCTCTCATTAAACGCACGCACTCCTCGATAACGAACATTAAAACAGAATCGAACTTTTCAATTTTCAGAATTCGTTTTCTTTCTGAATATTACCAATTCTGTATTTGTCAACAATAATTCTGTAACTCGAACTACACATATTAACTCACATAAAATGAACAGCGAACATAATTAGCAATATATTCTATCCTGGCGCCTAGGTATATCAGGATCCTGAGGAGTTCCTATGTAGAAATTAGTTTAGATGGATTTTAATGCAACGGGTGGTAATAAAAGTAGACAAAAAGCTATTTAAATTTTTACGCTTATTGTGCGGGAGATTGAATGAACCATGAAATCAATTTGTTTCGTATGGTTATCCCATTGGGACATCATATAAAAAGTGCAAATTTATGAATTTTTATTAACTAAATCAGTTTCGTTACACTAATTCTGATTTTATCGATAATACGAAATTTTTCCACCCACTTTCAGCTACAACGATAATTGCTACCCTTTTAAGCCTTAATTTTCCTGGTGATTAAACGACGTAACAAATTCATACTCTTATATGAAGAGTTTTCTGGGCTTCTGGGCTAACAGGAAAATGTTAAAAATTAATGTTGTGATGAAAATATTGATATTTTATGCGGTAATAGAGGGTTGACTGATTTTTTCTCAATATGATGAATAAAATATTTCCTAGCGCAATTTTTTTAATTTAAATAATGTGCCGGTGCATTTGTAGTAAACCTCTCCTACTATTAGACTACAAAGAACATTTATGTAAATCAAAAAAGTAGCGGTCCTATTTTGTATCCTTGGGGTACTCCAACTGTTCTTTTACTGCTGATTATCCAGTTTGAGAACGGTCCCATAAATAATACTTAAACCAGTCTAGAGTACCCCTGATTCCGACGTTTTAGAGTTTATTGGGAAGGATTTTAGGAGACACACTATTGAAAGCTTTAAGATCCGAGTGTATTGAATTTGCTTAGGTTTTATATAAACTATTAGGTTTTTAGTCTATCTTGGGTACCTTGCCCTTAAATCGACTTTTATTTGAAGTCTGGACTTTTATGGAATCGGGACATAACTATTTAGTAAGGTTTATTGTGTTCAACATACGTATTAGCTTTAAAAAAGAATATTAAGATAATTGCTTGTTTATTTTAAAGAAGTATTTATATATTGTTTATAACAACAACAAAAAAATTGCGAAATAAGTATGGCTAAAAATACTTCCTTTGTATAGTTTTTTCCTGCCATATAAAGGCTTCATAACCATTGTGACTAATGAATTCAATTAGACGGGAAATAAATTTTATGTGAAATATTTGAATACCATACGCGGTATTGAATATTTAATATTGCCATATGAGAGAAAAAATGCAAATAAATCGCTAAAACCGCAGAGCTTGGGGTAACATTTATACAGAAATAAAATATGTTATACAATATTATAAATTGAGCATAGCGTGAACACAAAAATGGATAATTTGTCAGATTTGAATTTATGATTTATGGATTTTTGAAGTTATTATTTCGTTTGGCGCATTGAAGGTAAAATTTTTATTGTAACATCGCAGCGTGTAACGGGAGTGAGGGAATAATTTATTCACTTGAAATGGTGTTCCAGTAATATAAATAATGTATTGTCGGCCATCTTGGATCGAGTACCAATCATAACGATGCTTAGTTTAAAAGCTGACGAATGATTGGTTACTGAGTTGAAAAAAACATGTTTATTGAATTACAATTTTAGTTGTGTAATCGAAATGCCAAAAAGGGGGCTTCTCACAAAGATTTCTGTATTTCATGTTATTGTAGATGTTTTTTAAGATTGTTTTTGTTTGTCACCGTGCCAAAAACGATTAAAAGTGATATGCCAGAAATTATTTATTGCAAAAACGACGTAATTGTCAGATATTCATTTTTAAAATACAAACAATTCATTCATTCGACATTCAACTCAGCTGTCATATTTGTATAGTTTCAAAACTTTTGAATAAGGAACCGTTTTAGGTCGAAAATTGATATAACATGAAAATGGGTAGACAATTGGTATTTTTTGAAAATCCACATGTTTTTTTTTTAAAAATTACGCTTATTATTTTAAATATTCGAGATTACATTTCTGTAAGAGAGAATTTTAATTATTTTCGTGAAAGTCAATAGAAGAATCGACAATGCTTTGAGCGTTATTAATATATAACTTTGTGTTTATTTTAGTTTCTGCCAATAGAGATATCAATTTTATAGAATATGATGCTAAACTATTTTAAACTAGGCTTAAAAAGAAAATGGCATTATGAATACTATGTAATTAAGGAGATCTGATGTGTATACAGTGAACGGCACTAACGCAAGAGTGCGCGACCAATCGGAAGCTTTATCAAAATACCAGACAAACGGGATCATGAATATAAAGTCAATGAAGTCAACTTGGATTCATAAATTATTACTCTGTAAATCCTGCTTCAACCGAAATAATCTAACAAAGTGAATATTTATTAATATAAGTTATACAAGTCTCGCAGACACGAAGCTATTTGTATGGGTAACATATACGAAAGACTTTGTAGGGTGGCCAGAGGGCTTATGGTTTTATTAGCTGGCTTGATTTAATACTTTACGTAGATTTAAAACTTACATGTTTCCCATATAAAGCTTCGTTTCTATGAGATTTTCTTCGTTTATCATAATTATTCCTCTGTGGAAAAAAACAGTAATTGTAATTGTGTTCTTAGAACATACATATAAAAACATTGATAAAGTGAATATACTGTATTGTGCTTTTCTGAATTGCTGGCGTTACTTTACTTTACTTACTTTACGTTACGTTACTCTACGTACGTATACAGGGTGTCCCAGAGGTCGACGTTAAGCCAGAATCGGGTGATAGGCCAAGTCATAATAGTTATCAGAAAAATATTAAAAAAAAAATCTATGTTATGTGTTTTAAAAATTATAAGCATTGTTAAGAAAAGACGGTCTTTTCACCCCTGTTGCTACAAATCTTAACTTTTCTTATTTTTTTTTGGCCTATTACCCGATTCCGACAGCCTGTATACTACCTGATACATGCGGTACCTGAAAATCGGAAGATTCGGGTTTCTTCCATACACCCTAAAAATTGATCATCCCCATTTACACTAAGCCTCGAATACACAGTCAATAATTAAACGACTTAAAGGTTAAAGTATGATTTAAATCACTAAGTATTGTCAAGAATCTTCAAGTTTGTGTTTACTGGGGTATTATGCCGTGTTGTTACGACCTTTCGGGCCGACGTTTCCACGGTGTGTATAGACTCGACTGTCAAGACTGCGATAAAGTATACGTGGGGCAAACGGCGCGTACCATTTCCAAAAGGGTCAACGAGCACAAACGGGCATGCAAACTCGGTCATCCAGAAAAATCAGCACTGGCTGAGCATTTTCTGGATACCGGCCATCATTTTGCATTCGAACCGAAAATCCTTGGAAAGCCTAAGAGTCACCATGCGCGTCTTATCAAGGACGCACTAGAAATCTACAAGCATCCGATAAACATTAATAGAGATGATGGTCTCAAATTAAAAACATCTTGGTATCCGGCGCTTCAAAGTCATTCTCGTCGCAGACTCCGCAGAGATAGTGATCAGACAACAGATGAATCATACATACAACACAATACAAACACATCATGAATTCGGCACGGTATTGCAAGCCGATACTTAACCACAACACCAACATTCAAGACAACACATCAGCCCTGATGATGGACCCTGCAATGGGATCCGAAACGTCGGCCCGAAAGGTCGTAACAACACGGCATAATACCCCAGTAAACACAAACTTGAAGATTCTGAGTGGCCGTGAAAACCTAAGAACATTCTTAACTAAGTATTGTCTTTGTATTCGGGCCTAATTCTGACAAAGATGTAATAAGTAAAGAATTCTTATGAGAATGCTGCAGCGTAACACGAAGTAGTGTAAAAGTTTGAATTCGATTTGCATTCTGAACAATTCCTCTTTTACCTTAATTAGTTATTAAAGTTAAATCAGTTACAAAACTACTGGAAATAGGTCTGATTTAAAATACAATTTTCAGTAATTCTACATAATTTATCTGGAATAATAAATATGTTTTTAAACACATTCTTGATAAGCCCATTTTGATTTCAGGACACCTGTAATTTTAAGTACATTTAGTAATAAAGATAACTCTGGTTTGTAAGGAAAAATATTTTTCTTGGAAAATAAATTTAGCATTTCTTAAAAAATAACAAATTTGGAGCATTCTAAAAAGCATAAATATTCATGAACCTTAATGAAAATGAATACGAAAACATAATTAAAAACTTAAAATTAAAAATTGAAAACATTATTTTTTTGATACGAATTTTTTTATATATTTTACGGGTGTCGAGTGTGTTATATTAGGGAAAAAAACAAATAACTTAAAAAATAGAGATACATACACGGAATTTATGTCACATCAATATAATAACTATTTTCAAACTAAACAAAACGGTTTCGTGTAATGAGGGACGAATCGCGATCGCTGGGACATTAAGCGAGCATCTTAACCATTAGACCAACATCTAATGAAACATTGCTGGTGTAATTTGATATTTGCATTAATATCGTCCCTCATTCTCAAATCTTTATACCACAATATTTAAAAACCCTCGTTTATATGAAACCAGAGAAATAAGGGATTTTGCATTTAAACATATAGTTAACAGGTTTATTGCTTTTCATTGATTATCATTTTTGATATTTAAATGTAAGTTAACATTTGAGTTCATTAATTCTTATATTATTTTGTACATATGTATGCATATATATCATGAACTCCAAAGATTGTTATATAAGTAAGTAATAAATATTGTATTTATATATTTTTTAAATTATGCGATTTGTTGCAATGATTTTTAAATTTAAAAATATTATGAGTATCTTTTACAAATTCCAAAACATGACTTATGTAAAAATTAACTGAATATTTTCGTAGCATACTAGTGTACACCTACTCAGCTAATACCTATATTTAAAGGTAAATTCAAAATATTTGGGTGCGAAGATTTTTTTCATCGTGGATATACTTTTAGCACATAAATATAAAAGTATATAGAATTTAAATGACGGAATTGTCTTGATAAATATATTTCAAAAAGTCAATATTATTTATGGTATCCAAGCCTAAAGCAATGAAAAGAAAAATACACGTTTCGTCCAAATATGATCCAGCTGTAGAAAAAACATGAAAATATTTATGTTTGCGAAAAAAGAGTAAAAATTTTGTTTGTTGACTTACCTCTTATAAAATATTCAAGGGTCTTATTTATCAAACGTATATCTACGTTGTGTTTTCAACCATTTCAAAACAAAAATAGTCCTTCAGAATAAAGTTATGAAAGTTTATATAAATTATTCAAAAGCAACAAAGCAAGACTGACGCGACATCCGATAAATTCCCGATTATTTTCGCAAAACTCAAGACAGTTGGAGTGCGCAGTCAACTCGTACACGCGGCAGTAGTTTATTTGACAGCAGTTACGAAAGTGCGTCTTCGTCCAGTAATATTTAACGTCTAAACGCTCCGGAGGCTTACGCGGGTGTTCTAACGGCCGTTACCTGAGAGCGACTGGGACGCGGAACGTTATAACGGGGAGCGCAGCCTTATCAAAGCCTCCCCGTTCAGGGCTGTCAGCGGAGCGTTGCACTGTCGGCAAATGTCAAAATGCTATTTGGTTTCTTTTTGGTTTTTGAAAACAGTAAGAATATTGATGCGACACGTATTCCGGGTTTGCATCTATATTTAAAAAAGAACTAACAAAGTTCTTATAAACTTCTTTGTTTGTTTGACGCCTACCGGTAAGAGCATCGAAAAGATGGAGGGGTAGCTAGACCTCGATCCCAGGAGGCGTAGTATTCTATAGCATAGATCAACAGATCTACTAAAAGAAGAAGAAGAAGACTTAACATCGACAAAGAGAAATTAAAAAAATATATATTTTAATTAGTTGCGTTTACTGCAATGTGATAACATCGAAGCCTACAAACTCTACAATAGATAAGAATAATGCATTAATAATGCAATAATAATTATGTTCGGATAAACTAGTTTGTCAAAACCGCTATTCTAAAGCGTTACAGAATAACTGTTATCAGTGTCTGATTGTATCAGTGATTGGTATCTGAGATTTGACTGTCCTCGAATTTAAAAAATCGAACATTACTAGTTACAATGACGTGTAACAATATTTTGACGCTCGTATATATGAGTGTAATAATACAACACCCTCGTATATACGAGTACTTCTGCGATTAGGTATACAATGTTCCATATTTTATTAAATTTCTTCCACCAACGATGCAACTTCGTATTTTTTATTATGCTAACTCTATACTATGTTCTTTTTACAGACAAAATCATATTTATAAACATGCGCGAGCAGCTGAAATATGATACCTTACCTTGTATCTATAGAAGTAAGTAGAGTATAATGTTTTAAAATGTAAGAAAAATCAGCACATCTAAAATGTTCCATTTTTACTCCCTTTATATTAACTCGTGGCGTTTGCTTGCTTGCTTGCCGGCTTGCTGATGAAAAAACTTTGGATCGATTTTTAACCCTTTTCCGTGATCCAATCGAGCTGAAACTTTGCAAGCAGATTCGTGGCGACGATCAAGAAGATCTATCAAATTTTCGTTAAAAAAATTTAATAATTATAGTATAATTTTGGATTTTTCAAATTTTTAATGTTTTTTTCATACAAGTTGCATGGATATTTCAATGCATATGGTAGACGCGAAACCCGAAAATAAAAAAGAGAGTATTGTAAAAACTTGGTTTTAATGGGTTACTTTTTTACTCCCTTTCTTTTAACTCGTGGCGTCTGATTTCTAGCTTGTCTGACGAAAAAACTTTGGATCGATTTTTAACCCTTTTCCCGTGATCCAATCGAGCTGAAACTTTGCAAGCAGATTCGTGGCGACGATCAAGAAGATCTATCAAGTTTTCGTTAAAAAAATTAATAATTATACCTTGTATAATTTTGGATTTTTCAAATTTTTAATGGTTTTTTTGAACGAAACCCGAAAAAGAGAAAGTTGGGAATTTACAGAATGTAGGTAGGTACTTTATTATTTTTAAATAGTTTGAAGTTTGAAAAATGGAACATTTTAAAACAAGAGAAAGCTTTTGTTGAGATCTGTGAAAAATAAAAAAGGGTTCAGTTGTTTTCTGAAAGCATTTTGTATCTGTTGTGCTGTTTTTCTATAATATTGATAAAAACGATGTAATTTTTAAATGGAAACTAAATTTCGATCACATAGATTACCCAGTTTCCGAGTTTTTTATTTATTTTCTGCCATGTATTGATTTCTAGGAGATTGTCCGTACCAAAGAGTTTCGATACAGTCCTATAATAAGTTCTCACCCGATAATCTCACATAGCTTCACTCTTCGGTTCAACAGGAGTTAAGGTCCTCAGTATTACTTGCTAGAAATCCGCATCCCCATCAACATAAAGTTCAATTTTTTTTCGTAAAGTGGGCTACTAAAAGAATTTTTTAATCCTCATTGCTGCAAATTAGATCAAATTTAAATTACCCATCATGTATCATTAAGGTCGTTTAATAAAATAAAAATGTCTTGCACGTGTTATTGTTAGTTATTATTGCGTTGTTGGCAACCTTGCTTCACCCTATATTA
This sequence comes from Agrypnia vestita, assembly GCA_016648135.1. NCBI lineage: Eukaryota > Metazoa > Arthropoda > Insecta > Trichoptera > Phryganeidae > Agrypnia > Agrypnia vestita. The sequence goes on along the minus strand of JADDOH010002611.1, from coordinate 147,280 downwards.
CAGAAAGGCTGTTCCTCGCTAGTTCATTCCGAGGGGATGTCAGTCTCGCGACCTATCCCAAACACATTGATCTATACTACAGACTATGTAAAATAGTCTGGATGAAAAACATCTAAAAGGCGAATAAAAATTATTCTCGAACTTTAATATCCCTGATACCAAAAGTGTGAAAGGAAAACAAATTTATTAAGGAAGTATACCACCATGGGAGGCTAATATTTAGTTAGCAATCGTATAATTTCATTAATGATAATTAAGAATGTTCTTAGGTTTTCACGGCCACTCAGAATTTTCAAGTTTGTGTTTTCTGGGGTATTACGCCGTGTTATTACCATTGCATTGCATCCCATTGCAGGGTCCATCATCAGGGCTGATGTGTTGTTTTGAGTTTTAGTTAAGTATCGGCTTGCAATACCGTATCGAAAACAGGGTGAGAACTTTTTCAGTGTTGTGTTAAGTATTGGCTCGCAATACCGTGTCGAAAGCTTGGTGTTTCTGTGTTTATGTATTACGTGGCAATACCGTGTCGACGTCATGTGTTGTATTATGTTGTGTGTATGTTTCATCTGTTGTCTGATCACTATCTCTGCGGAGTCTGCGACGAGATTGACTTTGAAGCGCCGGATACCAAGATGTTTTTAATTTGAGACCATCATCTCTAATACTTAACACAACACTGAAAAAGTTCTCACCCTGCTTTCGACACGGTATTGCAAGCCGATACTTAACCACAACACTAACACTCACAGCAACACATTAACAACATTTTTAATTAATTGTATATATTTTGTACTCGGTAATAACACCTAATTTGTAAAGGACAAAATAAAGAGAAAAAAAAAACAACACATCAGCCCTGATGATGGACCCTGCAATGGGATCCGAAGTCGGCCCGAAAGGTCGTAATAACATGGCATAATTTACCAGAAAACACAATCTTGAAGATTAATGATAATTGTTTTTTTATTTGCATTTATTAAAATATTATTTTATTGTTAAATTTAAAAAGATAAACAAAATGGCCGCGACATGACAAATTATGTGAATCTCCTCCTCCGTGACTGACATGCAACTGTCCCCGGTACAAGATTGTTCGAGACAGAACAAATGCCATTGTAAATTCAATGCATAATACACTGTGGGGAATTCGTAGATAATCCTTTAAAAAATATAAATGAATTTGGCGTGTTGTAGTTTTGTTAACATATTATCATAAACTAAATCGCTCACGTTCCACATTTCTGATCCGAGGTATTTCTGGCATCTGTGTGATGATACAGATTCCTCTACTACTACTAGGAATGATATTGTCAAGATATGTCTGGGATATTTCGCGATAGGGATTGGGTGACAGAAATAAGGATTTTTGGTATTATGTAGATAAGTAAGAATATTTTGTGTATATTAAATATATATTTTATACCTTATTAGCTGATATTTTGGGTAACATTGAGAGGTTAATCTTTGTTAGACCCGGAGAAAAAACTGAGAAGCCGCAGTACTCTAATTGTTTTGGAGCCCTTCTAGATACTTTCATAGTGGTATAGTGGTGGAAGGCAATTGCCCTCTTACGAAATTCTGAACAAGTTGAACGCAGTTAGCCAGAAGGTACACCAAAAGTTTGGAGAAGCCGGGACCACGAGACCTTAGACAGGAGAAACCTTAATTCTGATGTAATGGGACGTTTTTACACCCGACTGCAATCTACCTGACTATTTGAGTAACTCCATTCTGCGTTGTATTATGTGCATTATATACATGAAAATTATTTTCAGCGAATAAACACTACGTGTATGTAATTATATATGAATGATATTTCTAATAGGATCCTTTTCGGCCTCGATAAAATAAGATCTGTAGACTACACATAAAAATAATACCACACTAGTTTTTTTAGTTCTACTTCTTAAATTTATATGAGACGCATTTCTCCTTATGAGGGCATTATCAATCTAAATATTTTACATTTCATAACTTGTATCAATTTGAAAACTATTGAAAGGAACTTATATAGCTTTAAGAACTTGAGTAGGTTTTTGTATTTTGACACGATTATAAGAAACAATTTTGTTTAGAAATTAACAAAAGGTAACATAGTAATAAGATGAAGAGGATCGCTATACAATTTGATATAAATTAGATAGAGGCAGCATTATTCATACTAATTCTTGTGATTTTTTTATTCTAGTTAACAAATATATTCGAACATGAGTGATATTCTGAATGAGAGTTCCAAATATCTGTCTCAGCTGCTTTCAGCATCCCGTTGATGATTTGATCCATATTCCCAGTGTAACGATATTGGCCTATTCAAATAGACATTGCTGAAAAATTATACGAAAATATCTATCTGCTAAAGTTTATAATAAAGAGAAGCTTCACAAACCGTTAAATACTCTATAATTAAATATTTGCCGGATAGGTAGATGCGGACGAGCTTTATTATCTCTGCACGCGGGCGTGTAAAGCAGGCTTTATGTTATTTTGTTTAACGAGATGTCCAATCACAGACGCGGGCGTTAGCACCGAATCTGACCAATGAAACGCGTCTTTAGAGTTAGACTTTGACTTTTACACGCGAGTTGGAATCAAAGATGGCGCGAGAGGGACGATTGTTAGGCGTTACAAATTAGAAAGCGGCACTTGAGTTTTCAGCTTGAAGGTCGGCGGAGGCTTTGTCGAGGAGAGTCAGGAAGGAAGATAATTTGGCTGGATCGAGGAAAAAGCCAGAGGTTGATAATAATTCAAAGAGAATTGGAACAGTGAACAGCTAAGCATTTTCAATATTATTTATTTCTATTGCCTTTTTCGTGTATTCAATTTAGAACTTTCTGGATCGTAACAATTATTAAAACATGTTGTGGGTTGTTTTGTTACGTATTTTGGGCCTAGTGATAATTATTACTATACGCGCTTCGGATTTAATGTACTAGAAATCGTAATGTGGCGACTGTGAATTATTGCATAACGCTTATGAAATATATAATTCTGTCGCTGTTCATATGAAAAATCATTTAAATTCGAGATTCATGTATTACCAAAGATATAAAGGCTTTAAAATGGAATACTTTACTGACGAATGGTGTTTCGTGTTTGTTTGTGGGTTTTAAAATTCAGTATAATTATGCATATTCAATGTCGCGAGGTTCGGAATGTGCGAGAGGTTCTTCAGGGCGGATGTATTATTATGCTAAAGAATGCTTTGTTATCTATACTGGCGATTGAATACACGGATTTCTATATGATTTGTATTGTTTGGAAATAATTGGGATCCGAGTATTTATGGGGTAATTAATATCACGATTGATTGTATGATATTGGTTCAATTTGTACGAGAATTTCTTCCAAACGGATGTATCTTTATGCAATAGGGGGCGCAATATATATATTCTCTTAGTAACGAATAATTAAAATTGGACTTCTTTGGTTTTTATATATTCCTTTGTTTCGCTTCATTGCAACGCTAATTGAAATTGTTTTATCTTCATTAATATATATATTATGTTATATTATACGTTGATACGGCATATTTATAGACGGAGTAAACATAAACATCAGCTTATTTGACTACAGAGAGGAAGAGTTTGTTCACAAAGGGCATTAGATATTATCAATTTCGTATGCGATCCCAAGATGTTAGAAATATTTTAGTTAATATAATTTCTTTGAATATTTGCTGCGGAATAATATTTTATAAGAAGTTCATAACTACTTGTCAACGGACGATCTTATAAACATAGTGTATATTGCACAATATATTGAAATCAAAAATCTACGTATTTCCTAGGTGGCGGAACTCAAACATACCTGTAATTATAATTACCTTTCGATATATTGCTACGCCTTTTAATCGGTTAACCCAGCTTGGGCGAAGTGGGAAGATTAGGTCCCACACGTCAGAGCTAATAATGGGCTTCTTTTGCTTTTATTGTTTTCTGTATTCGTTATTATTTATTAGGTGGAAACGTGAGAAGATGTTTTATTTTATTCATTCAATAAACATAATAGTCACATTGTTTTATTCATTCAATATTAGATATTTGAAATGTTTCTACAACATTTTCCATTATTGTGGGCAGTTCGCGGTTTGATCAGGGGTAGTTAACCTTCGGTCTTCCGTAACCGTGATAGTTTTTCATATGACATTGTTTTATTCATTCAATATTAGATATTTGAAATGTTTTCTAGAACATTATTCACTATTGTGGGCAGTTCGCGGTGTGTTCAGGGGTAGTTAACCTTCGGTCTTCCGTGATCACGTTATTTACTAATATGACAGATTGTTTTGTTTTGTTCGTTTAATATAAGTAATATCGTATTTTTATGAGTTACCGTAATTATTTATCTATATGATTTTATTATTGAGAGTGATGCAACGAATACTACTTTCATGAATACGAATATCAGGCCTACTATTCGGTGAATACGAATGCGAATATTTCCACCAAGGTGGGGGAACTTGAACATACTTGTAAATATAATAACCTTGATGCAACGAATACTACCTTCATGAATACGAATATCAGGCCTACTATTCGGTGAATACGAATGCGAATATTTCCACCAATGTGGGGGAGAACGCAAGCATACTTGTAATTGTATTGTTTATGTCTGCTTGTGATATCACTATACGGCGTAGATGAACTAGTTTTAAGGGGTTTATGTCCTGTATGTGCTTGGCGTAGAGGGAATAGTCTTCTCGTTTCTAGGATTCTAATACAGGTTTACAGGTGCTGATATTGAAATATATATACAAGGAAAACACTATTTTGGGAACCATTAACTGGATGGCAGATATTGAAGCACACATACACACAAGGAGGACGTTATGTTAAATACATGACTGGAAAGTTGTTATTGGAAAACACAGGCGTCCAGTCGGCGGGACGCAAGCATATTTGTAATTATATTGGTCATGTCTGCATGTGATATCATTGTACGGCGTAGATGAACTAGTTTTAAGGGGGTTTATGTCCTGTATGTGTTTGGCGTAGAGGGATTAGTTTTCTTGTTTCTAGGATCTAATACAGTTTTACAGGTGCTGATAATGAAATATATATATATATATACAAGGAAAACACTATTTTGGGAATCACTAACTGGATGACAGATACTGCAGCACACATACACACAAGGAGGACGTTATGTTAAATACATGACTGGAAAGTTGTTATTGGAATACACAGGCGCCACTAGAAGATATGGGCAGTTTGCAGAGAACTTCAACTTCTGTCAGTTAAGGACCTTTTACTATTACTATTCTTTCGCCTTTTTGCATAACCGTGGATGAACTAGATTGAAGGGGTTTATGTTCTGTATGTGCTCGGCGTAGAGGGAATAGTTTTCTTGTTTCTAGGATCTAATACAGTTTTACAGGCGCTGATATTAAAATATATATACAAGGGAAATGAAGGGCTACACAGGCGCTGGTAATTGCTCAATTGTGGAGAGTTATACTACTTCGGATCAGGACGCCATCTTAGAAGCAGACCAACTACAGAACTAAGATAAGAACCTTTAATATTATTTATTCCTGATGTTTTCTTATGTGTATCAAATGGAATGTTCGTGCTATATAATTTGTCATTTTATCATGGTCACTATTCATTTCATTACGTGGGTTCAGAGTTCGACGGTAACGGACGCGGAAGCAAATTAGTACTGATGTCGGGACGTAACGTCGGGATTATATCTTAATTATCTTTAGGATAGAAGCGAGGTCATCATACGTGCATTCTGCATTTCAAACGTATTACTAACATATATAAATACATATTATTGCGTTTTACAAATTGAATATGATCGCGGGAAATAGGCATTCCGTCCGGTTATGCAATGTTAACTTCCAACGTAGCATAATGAGATCTTATTACCGGTGCTAGACTCTCGAGGTTAGTCACGTGATTGTTGTATAAATGGAATAGTGAAGGGGATTGAAGAATGAGATACACTCGCGATACAGATAGTTGTATGTAACTGGGATCAAATGACGGGGTGCGTGTTCTCGGTCCAGGGGATGAACGGGACTGCGGAGACACTCTGGGTGGGTCTAAGTAGAATTGCGCAAAGCCTCCACACAGTTTAAATGTGTTCAGTCAAGCAAAGGTGAAGCATTTCGAATCGGACCAGAGCGTCGTGCCTCAAACACAGCCGGAGGGAAGAAGCCCCTACGTTCTTTCACTCCCTTGGCCCGACGAGCTCGAATTCCGGATATGAATGTTCATGAATGTCAGCTAAAAGACTCAGGTAGCCGTACCTCAATCGAAACCTTCGTTCGGGACCTCATCAACGTACGAGACAGGGCGTTCCGCATGGACGAGCAACTATGAGAAGCAAATGAAGGGGATTGAAGAAAGAGATACACTCGCGATACAGATAGTTGTATGTAACTGGGATCAAATGACGGGGTGCGTGTTCTTGATCCAGGGGATGAACGGGACTGCGGGGACACTCTGGGTGGGTCTAAGTAGAATTGCGCAAAGCCTCCACACAGTTAAAATGTGTTCAGTCAAGCAAAGGTGAAGCATTTCGAATCGGACCAGAGCGTCGTGCCTCAAACACAGCCGGAGGGAAGAAGCCCCTACGTTCTTTCACTCCCCTTGGCTCGACGAGCTCGGGCTCTGGTTATGAATGTATGTGAATGTAATAACTCCGTACTCAAGGACGAGATAGGACGTTCCTCATGAACGAGAAATTATTTGATGCAGGTAGCAGTTCGACAGTCAAAACTTATGCTCGGGGCCGCTTTAATGAACGAGATCTGTTAGCAGTTTAACAATCAATTTTATGATCGGGACCGCATTCAGGCGCGCGATGACATTACTAACACCATCATACTCATCATTCACCACCTTTTCTAACTTGCTGTATACAGAGACCTTCGGGGTTCTCCCTTCCCGGCCAGCGAGAAACATATCAGGAACTACACAATCAACTGTAATAATCATGCTGTTTTACCATCATTTAATATCTCTAGTCAATAAGACTACACCGTGGGATCAATCACATCAACTATATTTGGCGATGCTAACATGGCTCTGACTGACGCGCTCAAGGGAGAGTCTTTTCCAGTCACCCAGTTAGTTCATTCAGCCCTTTAATCAGCAGTAAACATCATAATAATCCGGCTCATGTAGCCGCAACGTGGGATCCTCATCATAATACACCAGTCAATTTGACTGCCCCGCGGGATAATATACAAACCTTAATATCAGACGCGGGATTTCTTCCTGATATGTTTGTCGCCGGGAAGCGAGGACTTCGAGGGATTCCAGCAGGAGCAATAGAGTCTCGGCTTGATCTTGGTCTGCAGCTTAGTGTGGGAGGTTATGTCTAAACAGGAGTTAACCACCGGATGCGGCGATGCTCTGGGGCCGCATCCCCCTCCCCCCTACGGGGGGGGGGGCATCTAGAATCCACGTTTGAACAGAAGTGGTTAGACACTTCTTAAATTTCACTTACAAATCTGTATCTTCCATTCCCTTAGAATCTCGGGCTGCGATAATGTCAGACAAAGCTTGCCCTGAGCCTCTGTTGCGCCTAGTTGTTGTGAATATAAATATGTTTGTCTTCCTCTACTATGTACTATGAACAGATTGAGCAGATCGGACAACGTGGGATGCGCTATTGGTAGGTTTCTTACTTGTGTTTTGAATATAACGTATGCTATTATATCTTGTAAATCTGTCATAAATGGGTGCCGCATGTGGTTGTGCTGACACTGTTCTAAGCTGCTATTATGAGATGTTGATAATCAATGCGGGCGGAATCTTTAGCGTATGCCGTTAACTTGGCAACGATTGTATTGTTTTATATTACAGTATTTTAACCCCGGTGGTATTATAGTTATGACTGTACTATGTAAGGAAGTTTTGCTACTAGCGTTTATTCCTCAGCTACGCCGCATATAGTTGGCTTTTAGGCCGACTCAGGACGTGGACGATATCGGCTATCGCTCATATAGGCGAAACTGTAGAATTCTGGAACGGTTTCTAGAAGGGCCAAAGTAATTTCGGAAATATGTTTTATGTCTCTGGCATTTCGTCTATAAGTGTTTGAAGATTGTACGTGGATTTCGAGTCGATAACGGTTAGGCGATCTATCATCTTTAATAAATAAATCCGTTATGTTATTTACGAGTACGGATTAGTTACGTGCGTTTGTTATTTCCATAGTTAGGTAAGAATTCGTTCTATATTAGTCTAGTCGCGTTAATAAGAATACGAATCTCACCACATATCAAAAGAATTTTGGATAGCTACGGACACAACGGAGGGGGAATTTTCCTAACCACTAGATAGATCACGACTGGCCAATTTTGAAAATATAAATTCTTAACAAAAAAAAAAAAAATATTAGCTTTCATGTAAATATACTTCCGAAGTTCTAAGTTCGACTTAAGTTTTATCTAGTAGCTTAAAGCATAAAGTGTGTGCTTAAAAGTCCCAAAAGCCGTAATAAAGCTCAATTCGGTAGCTTAAAGTCTCAAGCTTTGGGCTTTTCGTAAAACTTACATTATTAAACTTTATAGCTAGGTATTTAGCTTAGGTGTACAGGTAGGAAACGTTACAGTGGTTCCGTTAGACCAGGAGATATGTTTCAAGAGTGAGATTCGTATTCATTTTATTAGATTAGTTAATATTGTAAAAAGAAAAAAAATTAGTTTTAATTATAATGGCATTTTTCTTTCCACGCATAAGCATGTCTTTACGCGCGCTCTATCAAAAATCATTTGGTGTTCGCACGGTCTATATAAATCACGTATTGATTCAAAAACAAGAGAGTTAAAATATCTATTTAAAGTCTTGTAGTGGACAAGCGGTAATGGCTTACGCGGTCCGGTTGGAATCGCGCTCGGCAGAGTATATAATAAACCGGTTCTTAATAGTAGCGACGATAGGCATTTGACCTTGATATTGGTGATATTGAGTATACACGCGCCATATACATTTTATAGATATAAGTGATAACTACCATGGGTAATTAAGCAATCTTTTAAAGAAACGGTGTGTTAGGAAATATTTCCTTTTAAATATTGAAAGTATATAACGTGAAGGTTGATAATTCTAGAACATCTTGTATGCCTTGAAGAAAAAGAAGTTTACTATAATTTTAAGTACCTTGAAAAATCTTCTGACGGGATAGTAGTGACATCTGTGCGAGTTTCACTTCAGGGATTTTTATATTATATGCGCGCGGTTGTAGTTCGGTAAACAGATAAAATCTTTTTGGACATGTCACATTTCGAAAGTTGGATTCCTTTCCGGTTTAGAACTAGTTCCAAATAATGGTTGACACGGTATAGAGAGTTCGGTTCCGGCTCCTTCGTCGCCTCTAGTTTTACAGGCGGTTATGATTTGAATCACTTCATTCTCCTTCGTTATACCTATCTTTGGCATGTTTGATCATTTTCAATTTCAACTTCAACTTCGGCTGAACTTCAATTTCAAATTTAAAATTTACGATTTACGATTTACGATTTACGATTTACGATTTACGATTTACGATTTACGATTTACGATTTACGATTTACGATTTACGATTTACGATCTACAATTTACAGTCTTGGTTATTTCATGATGTATATTACGGACTTATATTCGATGCATGCATGATGTGAAGTTGTAACCGCATGTATGCATGTACACATGTACATGCGTGTGTGTTTGTATGTATGTATTTGTCATCCTTCTTCGTTTTCTTTTGCCTCGCGAAAAATCTTTGTTTCTTTAGGGAGTAGTAACATTAGCCCATGCTTTCGAAACGGTATCGTCAAGCGTCTTTTACAATTCCTAGATTAGTGATTACATAAGAATTATAAGCAGGACGTTTAGAGAGGGCTGTAAAAGGTTTAGACCTGGAGTAAGGTTACGATATATGTGTCTATTGAGGTTGATGATATAGCGATGTGCTTGATATAAGAACCGCTTCTTCAACGCTTACGTATCGGGTCAAGTATATTGAATTATTTTGCAAATAGACGGAATTCGGATAATCCTGTCAACGTGGTGAAAGGCGAAGCGTTATAATCTGCAGGACGGTTATGTGAGCTAGCTTTGGACTTACATATTTTCTGGCGGATAGCGGATGTTCCGTTGGTTGGACATGGGAATAGAGTCTTATAGACAGGGGGAAGGACGTTAGGTTCGTACAAGTGTAGTGCCAGCAGTTTTAGTATTTTATCAACAGAGAGGGGAGATGCGGGTGCGTGTTCACTATGGGAACAATAGTGTAATGAAGATTCAAATTGTCGATTACCTTTTTTTCAACAATTAGGTACGTGGCGCGCTACTTTAATGGATGTGCATCGTCTTTAGATATCTCCTTTGAGAGTTAGTCGTGTAGTTAGTTGAGAAGAATCGTAATAGGAGTATACCTTTTGCTGATACGCGATCTGCAGTTATTATAGGGGGATACGATTTTACAAACTAATCTCTGGAAGATTTTGGATGCGTGCCACATATAGCTTTGGGGAAGGGGGTAATAGCGAAGCATCATCATCATTTTAAGTACCCGTGTACAGGGGATATTGAGATCAATGTGTGGTTATATATACTAGGAATCCGGATGTTTGGCTCACACGAATAAGATGAACATCAAAATCATAGTTTAACACAATTCTGGAATTTTAAAAACTTATCGCGGTTCGCGTTCGAATTTGTTTGTATAGTGTCCTTGTCGTCGTGTATATTCGGGTATTGGTGCTAGTCAGAAGGTGTTAGGGGGAGTATACGCCGGGGGAAGTGCTACAATGTAACGAGCTGGTGAGCACTAGGGATGTACCATCTATAAAGGGAAACGAGGAGTGACGGAGCGGGGGAAGTGGTGTCTCTTTTGATCTGTTGAAAGCGGAATGGGGTCGAGTGATTGACAGGCACAACGATGGGACGTTCGATTGATAATAGGAATTCGGATCTTCCCAATCAGTTGAGTAAAATAGATGCGGTCACCTTTTCTTTCGATTTCTAATATTTATATTAACCGAACACTTTTAGAAAAAAAAAAAAACAGTTGTAGTTGGGAACAAGGCGTCTTCATCACTGCGTGAACACGTGCGTTTGGGATCGTCGGGATTGCTAAACTACTTCTTTATTACGGGGAGTAGATTATTGTAGTAAGGCGTGCTATTTTATTAACTTGCGGCGAACGCGTTTTGAGAAAGGAAGTGTGGATAAAACGGACCAATTTTGGATGGGGGAAGGGTGTACAATGGTATAACGTGGTGTTGAACACTTACATGGGGACGAAATTCTAACATGAAATCAAATTCTTTCAGAACGGGGGAAGCATAGCTATAAGCAGGATTGCTTATACAATGTTGAAGATTTTAAGATCTAGTTGAATAACGGGCGCGATCGTATGAGGCGTTCAAGTTACTTTCGATTAATTGTGGGTATTTGAGCCTTACTTGCTGTTTAAATGATGTAGATACGGATCTTTGGTTTCTTATTAACTTTCTAACATGCCTGCGCGTAGGACTTAGTCAATTTAGCTAATACGTCTTACCATAGCTACTTGCAACACCTGGTTCGCGGATGAATTTTCTAAGGGTATACCAAATGATGCCAAACGAAGGAACGAAGGGGTCTAATAGCTACCTATGTTTGTGGCGACGCGTTCCTGCTCGTGCGATCGTACCGCGCCGCCCCAGGGGGAAGCTGTAACGATATTGGCCTATTCAAATAGACATTGCTGAAAAATTATACGAAAATATCTATCTGCTAAAGTTTATAATAAAGAGAAGCTTCACAAACCGTTAAATACTCTATAATTAAATATTTGCCGGATAGGTAGATGCGGACGAGCTTTATTATCTCTGCACGCGGGCGTGTAAAGCAGGCTTTATGTTATTTTGTTTAACGAGATGTCCAATCACAGACGCGGGCGTTAGCACCGAATCTGACCAATGAAACGCGTCTTTAGAGTTAGACTTTGACTTTTACACGCGAGTTGGAATCAAAGATGGCGCGAGATAGGGACGATTGTTAGGCGTTACAAATTAGAAAGCGGCACTTGAGTTTTCAGCTTGAAGGTCGGCGGAGGCTTTGTCGAGGAGAGTCAGGAAGGAAGATAATTTGGCTGGATCGAGGAAAAAGCCAGAGGTTGATAATAATTCAAAGAGAATTGGAACAGTGAACAGCTAAGCATTTTCAATATTATTTATTTCTATTGCCTTTTTCGTGTATTCAATTTAGAACTTTCTGGATCGTAACAATTATTAAAACATGTTGTGGATTGTTTTGTTACGTATTTTGGGCCTAGTGATAATTATTACTATACGCACTTCAGATTCAATATGCAGGAGGTCGTAATGTGGCGACGGTGATAGTTATTCAAATTATTGCATGACGCTTATGAAATATATAATTCTGTCGCTGTTCATATGAAGAGTCACTTAAATTTGATATTCATATATTACCAAAGATATAAAGGCTTTAAAATGGAATACCTTACTGACGAGGGGTGTTTCGTGTTTGTTTGTGGGGATTTAAAAATTCAGAATAATTATGTGTATTCAATGTCGCGAGGTTCGGAATGTACGAGAGATTCTTCAGGGCGGATGTGTCCTTATGCAAAAGAATGCTTTGTTATCTATGCTGGCGATTGAATGCACGGATTTCTATATGATTTGTGTTGTCTTGGGGATGATTCGGAGTTTGATTATATGTTTTGATATCGCGATTGTGGGCGTGATATGGGTTCGAATCGTACGTGGAATTTCCTACAAACAATATATTTTAGAAATGCATCTGGATTTTGTATTTATTTTATTGAAGCATGAATGTGTGGTTTGTTTGAACTCGTTACATGTTTGTATTGCGTATCATTGGGCAATCGTTGAAAACACGATTTGTTCCTATCAAGTTCTTATAAAGACGTGTTTCGAATTGTATATATTCCTTAATTGCGATGGTTATTCATATGACATTGTTTTATTCATTCAATATTAGATATTTGAAATGTTTCTACAACATTTGACGCCACGTGACCAGGAGAGTAACGTCTCAAAGCCAGTCGAAAAGCCGTATTCATATTGTTATAATAGATGTGGGAAAAAATTTCGGTGACATAACCTTTATTTTAGATTCGCTTGAACATTTTACGTATAGATGTATCTTCACACGAGCCTTAGGAAGCAATTAAAATGTCTGCGCGAAAACATAAAAAAAAAAAAAAAAAAAAAAAAAAAAAATTATATGTTAAACATTAATGTTAACTGTTATCTCGAATAACGATATGCTTGAACACTTTACGACCAAGCCGATAATCTAAAATGAAATACGCGCGCGAAAGACACGTAATAAATATCTTAAACTAATTCTTTGATTCGCTAAAATAGTACTTTCATCGTCTTTGTAAAAACATCTGCTTGGTTGAACTTGAAATAATGACCTAATTATAAATCATGCGGTCATTGCTCTTGGGAGTTACATAAGAAAGGGCAACGAACTTTTATGTGTTATATAATAAACAGGTTTTAACACTGGGTCACTGGAACAGTGCCACCTGTTGGAAGATTCGCAAACCTTCTGGGCTGGGTTAGAGGTTAGTTTAAAGAAAATACGACAGGTGCGATGTTTTGCCTTAGCGTTTTGCGCTCGACGATATCACGTGACTCGATTTTGTACGCATTTGATCGGACTGCGCATTTGTTCTGCGTCGACGGTAACCATCGGCACACGTGTGTTAGTGGGTCGGCCGGAGTATATGTACAGAGACTCACACAGGTCCGCGCGTTTTCAAGGGCGTTGTTGACTTAGTTCGGGAGTGACTTTGTATCGTCAAGGTGTTATATTACAATTGTCGCTAAAAGATAAAATGTCAATCTACAATGTTGCTGAATTAATTGAAAAATAATAATTTCCTTCATTGATTTATTATGGTTCTTAATTATTTTAATTATCTAAATATGTTCTTAATTGTTATACACATTTATATACGGTTCTAGTTACGTAAATTGATTTATTTGTTTATACTTATTGATCTATGGACGCTAAGTATGCAAGATTAATAAACTTGTTCGTAATATGAACACAGACTCTCATTTTGCACGAAATAATTATTTGAGTTTCTTTTGGAAATAAATTTTTCCAGGAGGACTTTGAAAAAAAAAAACTTTTATATAGTAATAGCATCATCATTAGCTTCATTCACCTACATGCGTCGTCGTGACCATTACTTTTAGATTAGGGTAGGAAGATTAGTCGTTTGGATTTTGAATAGATTCCAGTCGTATAGCAAGCCGAATTATATGTCAGGAACTCTTGATTCAGTTACACACATACACACAAGGAGGACGTTATGTTAAATACATGACTGGAAAGTTGTTATTGGAAAACACAGGCGTCCAGTCGGCGGGACGCAAGCATATTTGTAATTATATTGGTCATGTCTGCTTGTGATATCACTATACGGCGTAGATGAACTAGTTTTAAGGGGTTTATGTCCTGTATGTGCTTGGCGTAGTGGGAATAGTCTTCTCGTTTCTAGGATTCTATACAGGTTTACAGGTGCTGATATTGAAATATATATACAAGGAAAACACTATTTTGGGAACCATTAATTGGATGGAAGATATTGAAGCACACATACACACAAGGAGGACGTTATGTTAAATACATGACTGGAAAGTTGTTATTGGAAAACACAGGCGTCCAGTCGGCGGGACGCAAGCATATTTGTAATTATATTGGTCATGTCTGCATGTGATATCATTGTACGGCGTAGATGAACTAGTTTTAAGGGGTTTATGTCCTGTATGTGCTCGGCGTAGAGGGATTAGTTTTCTTGTTTCTAGGATCTAATACAGTTTTACAGGTGCTGATATTGAAATATATATATATATATACAAGGAAAACACTATTTTGGGAATCACTAACTGGATGACAGATACTGCAGCACACATACACACAAGGAGGACGTTATGTTAAATACATGACTGGAAAGTTGTTATTGGAATACACAGGCGCCACTATAAGATATGGACAGTTTGCAGAGAACTTCAACTTCTGATCTAATACAGTTTTACAGGCGCTGATATTAAAATATATATACAAGGGAAATGAAGGGCTACACAGGCGCTGGTAATTGCTCAATTTTGGAGAGTTATATTACTTCGGATCAGGATGCCATCTCAGAAGCAGACCAACTACAGAACTAAGATAAGAACCTTTGATATTATTTATTCCTGATGTTTTCTTATGTGTATCAAATGGAATGTTCGTGCTATATAATTTGTCATTGTCTCATGGTCACTATTCATTTCATTACGTGGGTTCAGAGTTCGACGGTAACGGACGCGGAAACAAATTAGTACTGATGTCGGGACGTAACGTCGGGATTATATCTTAATTATCTTTAGGATAGAAGCGAGGTCATCATACGTGCATTCTGCATTTCAAACGTTTTACTAACATATATAAATACATATTATTGCGTTTTACAAATTGAATATGATCGCGGGAAATAGGCATTCCGTCCGGTTATGCAATGTTAACTTCCAACGTAGCATAATGAGATCTTATTACCGGTGCTAGACTCTCGAGGTTAGTTACGTGATTGTTGTATAAATGGAATAGTGAAGGGGATTGAAGAATGAGATACACTCGCGATACAGGTAGTTGTATGTAACTGGGATCAAATGACGGGGTGCGTGTTCTCGGTCCAGGGGATGAACGGGACTGCGGAGACACTCTGGGTGGGTCTAAGTAGAATTGCGCAAAGCCTCCACACAGTTAAAATGTGTTCAGTCAAGCAAAGGTGAAGCATTTCGAATCGGACCAGAGCGTCGTGCCTCAAACACAGCCGGAGGGAAGAAGCCCCTACGTTCTTTCACTCCCTTGGCCCGACGAGCTCGAATTCCGGATATGAATGTTCATGAATGTCAGCTAAAAGACTCAGGTAGCCGTACCTCAATCGAAACCTTCGTTCGGGACCTCATCAACGTACGAGACAGGGCGTTCCGCATGGACGAGCAACTATGAGAAGCAAATGAAGGGGATTGAAGAAAGAGATACACTCGCGATACAGATAGTTGTATGTAACTGGGATCAAATGACGGGGTGCGTGTTCTTGATCCAGGGGATGAACGGGACTGCGGGGACACTCTGGGTGGGTCTAAGTAGAATTGCGCAAAGCCTCCACACAGTTAAAATGTGTTCAGTCAAGCAAAGGTGAAGCATTTCGAATCGGACCAGAGCGTCGTGCCTCAAACACAGCCGGAGGGAAGAAGCCCCTACGTTCTTTCACTCCCCTTGGCTCGACGAGCTCGGGCTCTGGTTATGAATGTATGTGAATGTAATAACTCCGTACTCAAGGACGAGATAGGACGTTCCTCATGAACGAGAAATTATAAGATGCAGGTAGCAGTTCGACAGTCAATACTTATGCTCGGGGCCGCTTTAAAGAACGAGATCTGTTTGCAGTTTAACAATCAATTTTTATGATCGGGACCGCATTCAGGCGCGCGATGACATTACTAACACCATCATACTCATCATTCACCACCTTTGCTAACTTGCTGTATACAGAGACCTTCGGGGTTCTCCCTTCCCGGCCAGCGAGAAACGTTACAGTATGTACATTAAAAATAATATTGCTTATACACCACATTAAAAATATAAGAGTATTATTACCAGCTATGAAATCTATGTATAATATTTCATGAGAAGGACTACAGATGTCTCTAGCACAGTCCCTTCAAATATATGAAAGGTTTCAATTTGGTACATATACAACTTCCAAAAAATTGATAATGTGTAGAGGTTCTTACAATGGAATTGACGAACATTGCATTGTGTAGAGTGATCACTTGAGCCGGCTCATATTGGTTGTAAGCCCTGAGCCATTATATAAAAGACTTTTATACACGTTTATCATGTAAATGGCTTCGTTTCTGTGACATTTTTTATAATTTATTTTGATTGAAGACCAAAAGATTTCACAAAAATCGTGGTAAAAAAGAAATTTTATTTTACTTACTAACTAACCATCATGCCGTGTCTCCGCGAGGGTAGTCAGAGAGGATGGAGTGCCGTACAGTTTTGTTCTGATACGGAGCTCTTTACATATCGACGCATGCATGCTCATCGATTTTCGAGGTTCCTAACATCTATCAGAATCAGGTTTACCTCGTCATGCCAAGTCTTTTGCGGTCACACTATTTTTCTCGCGCTATCAACGCTGGCGTCATATATCTTTCTTGTCATCGTTTACTCATTCATTCGCTCAACACAACCCTACCAGTTTTTAATTCAATTCACTACACTAATCAGCAGTACATTATTTACAAAATAATGAATTATTTACTAAATCTTCAATGAATTTGCCATATATGCGCCTTAGTGAATACCTATGATATCAATAGTTAAGGAGATATGCGACATCAAAGTTTGCATTTTTTTTTCAATATTTCTGACTTATTTTTTGTGAAACATTGAACTATCATTACTTATATCGAATATGAAAAATTTATTCCCTTTAATACAAGTCAAATAAAAAAATAAAAACCTTCGAATTCCAATTGGAAAACAGTCTAATTGGAATTTTTCAAGCTTCTTATCATTTTTTTTTCTTTCTTCTTTTTCATCTTCTTCTTCTTCCTCTTCTTCTTCTTCTTCTTCTTCTTCTTCTTCTTCTTCTTCTTCTTCTTCTTCTTCTTCTTCTTCTTCTTCTTCTTCTTCTTCTTCTTCTTCTTCTTCTTCTTATCATTTAACCTGTATTGAAACGAATGAATTTTTCGTTATCGATATGAGTTACTGTAATGAAAGTCTAACGTTTTGCAAAAAATAAGTCAGAAATATTGAAAAAAAATGCAAACATATCTCCTTAACTATTGATATTAGGTCATAATAGCTTGAACATTTTCGACTCATAATCAAGGCAGAAATATAGTCCTGCAACCCTGTATATAAAATTAAAAATCATCCTTTGAAATGTCAACAAGTAAAACGCATTAATAACGTCAGTAAAACCCGCACTTCCGACACGTTAAATTGTGTGTCTAATTGTTCGTTAATAGTGTACCACGCGGCCGTTAGCGGTACCAGCAATCAACCGACGCCGTCGCCGTTAACGGTCGTTAAACGGCGCTTGGCCTCTCGTAACGGTCCGAGAGAACGGCGCTATTCACCTGAGACCGGCTAAACCGGGGGTCTAAAGATAACCAGATATATTACTTAACAAATCGATAGGGTAGCGGGTGACCGAACATTTCTGGAAACAAATCGTGGGACGAATATAACAAATCAAGTGAAAAATATTTACTTCAATTTCTCTGCGTGAGTTTAAAAATATATTTATGGGGGATTCTGTTTCTTAATATTTTTAATCTTTAAAGCATTAACTTTGTGGTTAGACATTGTAACAGAGTATTAGTTAAATTAGTATAAATCACAACCAGATTTTAGGTCTACCAGATTTTAGATCTACCCGTCTCTTCGTCAGGACCGACACTACATAACTACGTTCGCAACACTATGTTCCCACTGCATGCCCCTAGCGGAACACTATCAATGTTGCCACCACCGCATATCCGCGATCTGTCAAAATTATACTATATAATACATAATAGGGCTTAGACGCAACGCTACTACATAATAGAAAGACGCGAACCATGTTCCGTGATTTTCACGGGTATACGACTAGTCCTAAACATTACAGTCGCTCGAGCATGTAACCATAGACCCTAGCGTTCACCATAGATACATTTTGCATTATTCGGTATTAAAATATTATTATTAAATGTAACCATAGACCCTAGCGTTCACCATAGATACATTTTGCATTATTCGGTATTAAAATATTATTATTAAATGTAACCATAGACCCTAGCGTTCACCATAGATACATTTTGCATTATTCGGTATTAAAATATTATTATTAAATGTAACCATAGACCCTAGCGTTCACCATAGATACATTTTGCATTATTCGGTATTAAAATATTATTATTAAATGTAACCATAGACACTAGCGTTCACCACAGATAAATTTTGCATTATTCGATGTTGCTATATTATTATTAAAGAGCCGTTTCTTGTCGTACGATGCATGGCGTTGACTTTGAAATCCGAACACTTGCGAGGTTCTTCGTAATCTTAATTGGACACGTTTGATATTATTTTAACTAAATATCTCTGCATATATACATTTTATTTTAAACCATGCTAATAATTACTTCAACTAATTCTCTTTTATTGCAGTGGTTGTGACGAGGAACCAATATTTTCAGACCTGACCAGAGATTTTTGATGGGATTCAAGTCCGGACCGATCTCTGGCCATGGCAGAATATCTTTGTAGTGGTCCTGTAACCATTTCATTCTCGTTTGGCTGTGTGGCATGGGTCTCAATTTTAACAGCCCTGCTTAATCGTCTTGGCATCGTAGGAGCCATTTTCGCATATACGAGTATAAGAACTAAAATCACTCTACATGCGGCTGCCCTTCAACATGCGCAAAAGGCAACTTCACTTTACTTTGAGCAATTGCTGTCGTACACAATTGCCAAACTGATCATTTTGCACCTGAAAGTAATCGACTAAAATATGTGATGATTTTAGGCGCTCTGTAAATTGTCAAGACATAACATTGTATCATTATAGTTTTGCCACAACTAACAACTTTTATTCCGAAATTTCATTATTTTCAAGGCATTTGCTTTGATTCATTTCAAAAGTGGTATTTTGTATTTCTTATCATTGTGTAGCAGGGAACATGAAAAAATTTTGAAGAGTTCTTATTGTTATATGTTTTCTTTTATGAGATCTGTCGATCTGTGGTACAGAAAATAACGCATCCTGGGATGACGTAGTCCAGCTCTTTTTCCAGCTATTAAGTCGTCTTCCCGGTAGATGTCGTGCAAAAGCGATTTCATTGTCTTCTTTATGCACGAGTCTCTCACTTTTCATCCTATCTGTGTGATCCCTTTGAAGAGTTGTGTAACAAAAATGTTTTTTTTTTATAATTCAAACGAAAAATGTAAAGAAGTTTCTAGAAATGTCCACTTAAGTCCATTACTGTATGCTTGTAAAAATGCGAAGCAAACGAGAAGATGCATTCTCATGTATATGAATAGCTCCAGAATTATATTAAATACTGAGTTGTTTAATGAATTATAGGTGTAAGCGATTAAATATTTAAAAGATTAACTAAGTTTCAAATAAATGCAAAATGTTTTCAAAATAATCGCCATTTTTGTATATTTGCTGGTACCAGTTTGTTTCGACCACACTGTCACCCTGATAAAACCAAATCACACGTAGGTCATTAGCCTTAATACTTCTCCCAGTTCGTGAGAAATTAGAATCGCTTCTACAACCCTTTTCGGATTCTTTATTGGGGTGTTTTGAGTTTTTATCAAGTGCTTATTTATTCAACTGTAAATGGCGTTACATAAATCTCATTATATCCGACATACCATCGTATATTTTATTATTTGAGGAGAAACGAGCTTTTTAAATATAAATGTATGAGTTTTATGTATTTTTTAATCAATGATAATCGGATTGCGGAGATATATCTGTAATATTACGTGAATAAATATTGATTGTTAGTGTAATGTTATATAATTTAAATTTGAACTGTTAAAATTATATTGCTTTACATTACACAAGACTCCCAACTATGAAGGGCTTTAAGGGCGGCAATGATATGAACAAATTTTTTTTTTCTTTTTTAGTTATTGCATAACAGATTACTTCCTTGGCCGAGCAATATATGAGTATGTTGCTTCTGTAATTGGGCCTTCTGGCCTGTTGAAGCGTAAAAAAATGGGTTAGTTTCATAAGCGTCGTTTTAGCTGCGAATTAAGGCTGTAAAAAAAAACCATTTAGCGTAGGTTAGCGTCTTGATAGCGTTAGTGGCGAACATGGTACTGAATAACATTGAATGAATCCTTCGGTACTGAATAACATTGAATGAATAAAGAGTAGCTTGTTGGTCTTGTGGTTAGGACACTCGCCTCGTGATCCAATGGTCGCGGGTTCGAATCTCAGCCCATACTAGCAAGTTAGTCCTATTTTCATAGCACAAGCGTTTAGCTTAGTTTGAAAATAGTAAGAATATTGATGTGACACATATTCCGTGTTCGCATCTCTATTTATTTTTAAAAAAAAAAAAAAAAGATAAAATTAACTTATTAAAATTTTGTTAAATGAAACTCTGTCAAATTTTTGTCTTTATTACGGCTATATGACAGGTCGTAAGCCCTATGAACACCCAAAGACTTTCATACCTATTTTCCCATAAAAAATATAATTTCGTCTCTATGATACATCTATAATATATCTTGGTTAATGTCTGGGAAGTCCCTGGGACAAAATCCACTAGTGTTCTGAAAAATTTGGACAAACTCAAAATATTCTGAAGTGGATGAATTGTTAATCGTGACAAAATTCTCGAAAGTGAGACCAGCGCTCACCTGACCGGCACTCATCCCTTAACCTTTTAAGAATTGTATGGAAGATGAGAACCTCGACAGAGCGGTAATAATTTGAATTAAGGATGCTTCATTAGTCATTCGTCCGCCGGGAGAACGCAAACAAAATGGCGAAATCTGGAAGCGGAGGCTCTGATTAAAAAATGAAATATAATCGTCTCTGGGGCGTGAAAATCGCTGAAAGAAAACAGCTGGAATGAAAATAATCAGATGAAACATTTTACACTCAAATTTAAATCGTTTCGACTTTGAAATGTTTATTAATTTTTCTACGTTCATTTCGAGAATTTAATTAATTTTATTATGATGAAGCGACTGTAATTTAGTGCATGAGATTATTACAAAGGCTAACTAGCATTAGATATTAGTATTTTAATTTTATTTAATAATGAATTTTATTTAATAATAAAATAAAAACATTTGTTTATTATCAATTTTATTTATATTAGAGAACATTAAAAATTTTACGATATAACAATACAAATAAAAATCAGAATAAAAAAATGGTCATGAAATTCGTTCAAAATAATTTTGCTACACACAATAGCCTAAAATATTAAACATTATAAATATAAAATTACTACACTGAAAATATCATATGTCCATATTACTAAAAGTTAATAAAACAATGAACTGTAAAAGTCCCTTATATACAGCTACTAAATACTTCAATCTATTACCCACCGAACTAAAAATTGTAATCGAAGTAAATAATTCAACTAAAAATAAAATTAAAAAAATGGATAATCGAAACACAAGAACATCTGATATCCTTATAAATGTATATTGTTATCATCATACAACTATCACTCGAGTCACCATTTTGAAAGTTAGGTATTAATATTAGTCACTAATTACTAATTTATATTGTTTTTTTTAGTTTTAGTTGTGTTTTTCATTATTACACATGTCTAACTTTTCATCTCCCGAGCCTATGTACAGGTATATGTATATACCTTTATAGGATTTAATATACTTTTGTAATATATATTATATCTTGTATATTTTCTTTTGGGATTTAATAAACAAATAAAAAAATAAATATAAATGTAGTTTACAGTTTATGTATTCTATGTAACTTCTGACTAACCTGATTAAAATGTAAAGCACCTCAAAAAACTGGAACGCCTTCACAACGTACATACCTATTCGTTAACTTTCACTTTGTGTTCAATGTTTTTAACATCTTCAACTTATCTTCAACCGTAAAAAATTCGATTATATATTTTATTTCCGTAATCGCCATAACATCCATGTTTACATTAACTTTATAATGCCCTTTGGAGTTATCGCTCACCTTAGTACCTGAAATCTCACTTCTACTTTATATATAATCATGACTTTCTACTCCTTTCCGCTGACAGTACTTCACTATCCACCCCCATTCATAATATTGAATTCTTTAGTTCCTCATTCCAAAAAATACTTTAAAAATACATTTCCTAGTGCATTCGACACAGAGATTATTCAAAATAAATATGCTAGTAGAAAGCAAAGTCAGACTATATAAAACAAAGGTAACTAATAAGTGCTCGTACCCGAGGAAATAAATATGGTCAAAGGACATTTAAATATTGTCAATTGTCGTGGCTGCAGAAGAATGATAATTGAATAAAAACATTGGAAATTAATTAGTGACTTATTAATTAATTACTAATTAAATAAAAAGTGTACAAGTCACTTAAAAATGAATTAAGCTCAATGCTATTCTTTAAATCACACTATTTCGCAGTACATAACTTGTAAATTAACACTTTATTATCGCTTCATAACACGTATTTAATATTCACTAGAACATGCCATCCAATTTTCGAACGTAGTATTTATCGCGTTTATCTATTTCGCCAATTAGTAACTTCTCTCGATTATTCGCTTTATTTATCACTTCCATTACCACACGACTGGCCACGTTAGGCGTCGTCTCGTAGCTCGCGGCCGATTTTGCAAATAAACTGTCTAACACAACAACTCAACTCCCACCGCGGCATGGTTCCGTATTTGTATCCAAATGATGATGTAAATGATCATCAATTACTTAAACCAATACATATATTCAATAGGTTAAGAAACATTTTAAGTGTAAACAACTTAAAAAGGGTGGATTGTAGCAAACACTAAAGCATTATGACATTATTGGGTGGGGAGGGGCATAGAGAACGTAATGAACCCACGGAAAGTTATACAAAGATTATAAAAGTGATTTTAAAAAAATCAGCTTTCTCAACACGAGTTTTTGTGAAATTCTCGACATTCCCAGTTTTTTTGTAAGAAGAAAATATTACACAAAAATAAATCTATAAAACAAATAATTAAAGATTCATACAAAATTTGAAGCAAATATATCCTGAAGATCATTACATAATTTCAAAATGCCAAAATGTAACACCAAACAATATCAACAAAATTATATGTATTTATGAATCAAGAATTTCAATTGCCTTCCTACAGAAATTAAGAAGATAACTCAGATCAAACAAATAAGAAATAAGTTAAATGAACACTACCAAAAACACAAGTAAAATTAAATCATTTTTAAACACATGTATAAAAAATAAGTAATCACATAAAACTGTAAGTCCCTCTCCTAGCACATGAGTTAGTTAGTCTCTTTTTGGAGAGGCACCGCGTATAAAATGTATGTATTAATTATAGTTTTCATGGACTAGAATACAACCAAATGTAATTAACTGTAAGTTATGTAAAAAAAATAAAAATACATTCAGCCGGCTAATATGTGGAATCAACTATGCATAGACAAACCAAAGACTTAAGCTAAGGACTCTACTTTTCTCAAAATGTAGTTCAACCCTTCCTTGGGCCCATCCACGTCATTTTTATTATGCAGCTAGTTATGTCACTGTGGCATTGTTTACCGGAAATATATTTCAATTGTTCTACAGAATTGTGTAGCTGGTTGGAAGAAATTCATTAACTAATTGCTAGTGCTTCATTTGCCCCACAGCCATATGCGATCACGTGACAATATAGCGGTGTAAACCAAGTGAAAATTTGTGTTTACTTTAATCAATATAAAAAATATTTGGTAAAACGTAATAAATATTCGCCATCTTATTTTCAAACTTTTTAAAATAAATATATAAATAGTTATTATTATAGGTAGGTACAAATTTCTTACCTACGAACAAAATCCATTTTGTTTCTTTGCAATGTTTTCCAGCCTCGTTTACAGCAGAAAATTCAATAACACAGAAGCAGCATAAAATGCCCTTCATGAATTCTTGAATGCTAATTCACCCGAGTTTTATTCTACGTATTATTCTGTAAATAGGCTTTTAATTTGATGGAAAAAATTCGTAAAATAGCTCTTTGTTTGATTAACAACCCTAAAAAAATAATTGAATTTGATGGTCGAAATTGCCCATTACCTTCAGAACAACCTAGTATTTTTTATTATTGTATAGTAAAAACTCGATTTAAAATAATAAAATCAATACCAAAAATAAATAATTTTTAACGTGTTATCTTCTACGTTCAGTGTAATTCAAGTAATGTTTGTTCACTGCATTTTAATGTCAGGGTCATAAACGCCCTATATATAATTAAATCATCTCAAACATTATAAACAAAATTAAAATTAACTAGCTTCTCGTCTAGTCTTTAGGCCCTCTAATTCTACTAGGAAAAGGAGGTGAAGATAATGATGAAAAACAACTCAATCATTCTAACAATCAATATGTTGTAAAATATTTAGAAATAAATAGTCAAATGTATTTATAATATTAAACTTAAAAGTCTTTTAGAAAAATTTGTCCGGTTGAATTGTCTTCGTACATAAAAGATACACATGATACGTAAGTATTTCGATGGGGTAACCCTCTTCGATAAAACGGAAATTATTGGTATCTGTCGTATCGTATCGACATGACGTCAATAGGAATGATATATTGCATTCTTAAGTAAGGCACAATGGGTTGTATATTTAATGTTTTTCTTTTTTCTAACATAAAGGTTACGTAAAGTTAAATATCGCAACCCATTCAGAGACAATAAAACTGAAAGAAAAATTTTGTTCTATACGGTCACGGGATCATGGCTGTGGGAGGCAAAACACTGGAAATTAATAAAAAATGAATTAATTGAATTAATTCACTGGGCATTTTAAATTGCGCACTTTTCTTTAATTCACACTAAACTTCGTAATTTGCATCAGTAATCACTAATAATTCGTCTGTGGAACACTTTATTCTCGTTTTCTACGATTTTTGCCCGTTTGTTGAACATCTAATTCTCGCTATATATTGCTAGTTTCGCTGGTTTCACATTCTGTGTCATTAGCCCGCTGTCAAAGATGAACTGACTCGCCGTGCGTGCATTTGCTCGCTTTTCAATAAGTTTCTTCACATTCCCAGTAATTTCTTCATATTTCCAGCAGCGTGCAGTGATAACGAGAATAGACAAGTTAATTCCAGGCTTGCGTGGATCATTCGGGAGACTTCGATAACGTGTAATTCTTTCTCATTCAACCATCTCATGACAAAACATGTTGTGACGCTTTCATTTGTAATTTTTTTTGATTGAGATGCGAACACGGAATGCGTGTCGCATCAATATTCTTACTATTCCCAAAATAAGCACATTAAATTAAAAAGATACTCATTTTCATCGCTGTTCATAATAAAGCTTATTAATCGCTTATGCATTTTTTTTTAAATAATAGAGAATACTCCACCCCGAGTAAGTACTGTGGCATAAATTGATTATTTTGTATCTACCGTAGATGTGGTGGGGATCACGATAACGTACTAACTTCAAGTTAATCCGTTTCTTGTCCTGTAATCCTGTCAAGACAATCTTTTCTACAAACACCTACTTCCTTTGCATTCTTTTTTCTTCTACACGGCGAACTGAAAGAGATTATGTTTCTTACTGCGCATATGTGCCTGAAATATGAAACATTTTTTCGCGATTATTCTTGATAATACCTATTTATTGGTTAAATAGTCAATCCTGAAGATTTTAAACATTAAGTGTCGCACTGTCATAAATATTCATGTCATGTACTTCTATATATTATAAGATATATATATTATATATATATATAGTATATTATTGCATATAGGTAGACTTCAAACACCACCGGTACCTCAAATAATAGTTAAACACAATGCGTTGGTACAGCTACAGCTCAAAATCCCCCAGGCTCTTATTTATTAATGTCATTATTTAGTATAGTAATAATAAGTTTTGACATTTTGAATTTATTTCGCAATTTCAAAATTACGGTACGACGCCGACGCCGACGCCCTAATGCGTAGGACCGTCCACTTGTGTTTTATGGCATTACTTTATTTTATTAGAAAACTCACTTATTTATCTCCCCGCTTATTTATCTGAGGAAGCACACTCGCTTTATATTGTGCGTACGTGTTTTAACAAGGACTCGGGCCGTAGTTTGATAATTATTACACCACGTTGACTTGTTACGTTAAGACATCCGTCACGTAGATAGTGACATTAAGTCGTGTGTAGCGTTAGAATAATGACATCCCTTAGCACGTTTTGCTAACTAACTAAAGCGACAAATAATTAATTTGATGACGCGACAATTTTAACATCCCCCGTATTATTTAACCAGCATTAAATGAAAATAAAGTTATCATTATATTTAAATTGTTTAACTTCGTGGCCGTGGTTTAAATTCTTATCATCGTCAACAAATTGTGATTTCTAGGATTTGTAAAAAGAATATTATAATATAATGCGCTACAAATGTAAGATGTAAGTATTGTAATTGTTTCCATTGCCAAATGGCGAAATCGTTTAAAGAAGCGAAAAGTACAGATTGTTTTAAAATACATGCAGATAAATTTTTAAATAATATAGAAATATTAAACACATTAAATATTATCTACTGGTCACTTATTAAAATAATATGTTTAATATTTATGCACGTTTACTAAATTATAATATACATACATATATGTGTTTTTAAAATGTCTGTGAATCTCGCCACATGCGAACTCTTTTTTGGTACTGATCAATCTAGCTGTCATTGGGCAATTGTGCATGCGCGGCATATGTCAAACACTGGGCGAAATATGAAAATAATTACGTTCTCTTTATACTGTTTATCGCTTTAAAAAGGTATTTAAAGTTTGAAAAATTTTCTGTTTCTGTTCGAATCAAGTCGCAGATTTTATATTATGGTAACACGTGCAGTACATATATTATTGTCTATGATATATTCGTTAACTCTCATATTCATGTCTTTAGAACGTCGCATTCCAAATGTCATTTTTGGGATATCGTTAATCTTTATTGTCTTTATGTTTATTTTATATTTTTCATAGAATAAATAGTTTGAGGACACGGCGTAAAGAACAAATATATCATTATAGGAAAGTTATTCCCAAAAATCAAAAATGCAAATTTAATATATCGACTTTGCGCGATTTCCATTATTGTTTACAAATAAATTGTATTTGATAGATCTTTCTTAAAATTTAGTGCCAGAACTTTTTTTTTAATGTGATTGATTTAAAACGATTGTTTTGTTTTGAGAAATACGAGAAAAAAATTGTTGGGCTAGCCATCGGCATCTACCATCGGCAACAGTCGTTTGTAGACACCAATGACCGCGTAAAAGTCATCAATAGCCGCGCAGCGCCTACTACAGTCCGCGCAGCGGTCCAGACAGCCCTCCATAGGACCAAGCAGCAAGCAATCGGCCAATCGCTTAACCGCAAGTAACGCTTGATTACTACCCATTGGGTAACTATTCATTGGTTAACTATCCCTTGGTTAACTATCCCTTAAGTACCCGTCAAGTAACTATCCCTCTGTTAACCATTTTAACCTTTTAAACGCCATGAGCGTGTTTACGCGCCAAACCGTATGCATGATTAATCCCGCTTTTCGCCTTTGCAGAGACAGGATAAAACACGATTCTCAGTGTCGTATTGTTTTTAGTCAATCTCACCATTTTATAAATATATATATATATAAATATAACATATACCTGTATACCTAAATCCCGTTGTAATCCCATGCTACCCTCACCAAAAATGAAGGCTTACCCACCGTTGCATCTGTCGCCCGCGCTGGGGGTCAGTGAAAGTAGTTGCTAATAGCTTTTTTTCTCTCCACGCATATTCTTACCTTGAAGTACGAAGCTTTTGATCTGGTTGGATTTACTACAAGATATAAAGCCGCCTCGAATAAGTAAGTAACAAGATCGAAAACTAATGAAAACATACTTTGTTAGAAAGCAATAACTTTGTGGTTTGATATATTAAAATAAATAAAAGCACTTTTCTTTGTTAAACCACGATTTATTATTGTGCCAACCGGTTTCGCTTAAACTTAAGCTTCATCAGGGCAACTTAATAACTATAATTTTATATCCTCATTATGTTTATATATACGTATATTGTTGTCTCTCCTTTTTCTATATAATTTTATATTTTAATTTCTATGTAATTTTATATTATAATTTTATATCCTCATTATGTATATATAAGTTCACTGCTTTGTATTTATTGTTTAGTTATTAAGTTGCCCTGGTGAAGCTTAAGTTTAAGCGAAACCGGTTGGCACAATAATAAATCGTAGTTTAATACACAGAAAAGTATTTTTATTTATTGTAATGAAAACAGTTGGAAAAAATGTTCCTGTATTGAACCATCCCAGAAACGTGAACTAAGAAGTGGGAATTTGGAGGTTCTGCATACTTATGTCTGGTTCCTTTCTCCGTTCCGCTATCGCCGACGTGTCGTGCACGTCTCGAATAATAAATTATGCGTCTTCTCAAATTCTGTATTCCATATACTTTAATGTGCGCAGAGATGCACCAAAGCACATATTTTTCACATGAATCCTTGGAGAATAAACTACGGCAAGAAACTCTATCAGTTAATGATATCTGAGACTTCATCGAACATTTTTATTTATTTTTACAAATGCGAAGGATGAATCCCAACGTACTGTCTGCTTCCAATGCCATTAGATCAATGTGTTTGTTTTGTTTAAGTTTACATTGAAAGGTAACACCGATGTCGGGTAAAGTAACACGATTCCCGCCTTCATTTTATGACTCAAAAGGGAGCTGTTTAGGTGTAATCAAAGAGAATAATGCTCTTATTTCTATGTATGGCGGTGTTAAGTATTAACACAATAGTGTTTACCCAAAGATTATGCCGAATGTAATGGTTATTAAGACAGTTCAGATCAATTTGTATTTTATGTCATACTTGAACTGTTAATGTAAAATTTTATCGTTTGCGTTCGCGAAATCGTTAAAATATATATTACACATAAAGCAAAGACGGTAAAGTGAGCTTTGAGGACACCAGAGGAAATATTTATCCATCCTTACTTTGAAACTATGTAACAACTTTTGGTAAAGTTTGGTTTGTAAGGACGCCTCTGTCAGCGAAATCTTTCGGTGGTCAATGTAGTGTGATGCGATGAACGTAAGTATAGTTTAACATGTCGCAAGAATATAAGTAAAGCTCAAACAAATGCACAAGAATAAACAATCACGGTCAGTATATCCAGTGGATTATTGGTGAATCGAGATTTACAGGGTACAATTTGATTCAGCATGAACGATGACACGTCAACCATTTTATGTTTATTGGGATTTATTTAAATTATTTAATATTCAATATTTTTTTCATTTGATATTTTATTGTTAATTCTGTAGAAATTATATTTCACCATCACTATACTTGTTTTGTGATTCGGGTTCATTTCATTTGGAAGAGTTTTGGTTTAGCATTAAACACCACGCTTGCCAGATGGGTTGGTGAGTTTTCAAATCAGCAGAACTAGAGTAGTGGATACAATGGATCGTGTAGCGAAGCTAAAATGGCAATGAACAAGGCATGTTGCAAGGCAGAATGCGACTGGATGGACTCCCAGAGTTCTGAAGACGAGACCTTGGGAGGATAAAAGAGGCGTTGGAAGACCTCGAAAGAGACGGGCCGACGAT
Organism: Agrypnia vestita; assembly: GCA_016648135.1. Taxonomy (NCBI): domain Eukaryota; kingdom Metazoa; phylum Arthropoda; class Insecta; order Trichoptera; family Phryganeidae; genus Agrypnia; species Agrypnia vestita. The sequence goes on along the minus strand of JADDOH010002611.1, from coordinate 116,890 downwards.
ATAGCCGCCGTGGGGGGAAGAAATGACAACAAGAAGCCAACAATTGGCAAGCCGAGCAACAATCGGATGCTCAGGCCAATATGTTTCGTTGAAGATAGCGCTGAGTGCAGGTGTGATTAAAGTTACATAAAATGTATGAATGTAATCGTTGAAAGCACGTATTTCTGTACAGACGGAAAATACGTAAAGAAAGAAAAGAAAAAAAAAGAAAGAAAGAAAAAAGAAAGAAAAAAAAAGAAAGAAAGAAAAAAAAGACGGAAAATACGGCCTAACCAAATTAACCAGATATTAGAAGATGGTCCTGTTAGAAGCCTCAACAATCGTCTCAGATGTATGAATGTGAATGAGGCGAGTATTGTGTATCAGGACAGAGTAGTGTGGCACTGTATCCTCCCTGCGCACCCAAGGGAAAATAAAAATTCGTTCGCTAGATTCAAATCAAACAAAATATTAGATCCTTGTAGAAATTGAATTTTTTTGTAATTTTTGTTTTTTTTTCACTTTGTTTGACTTGATTTAAAGCAAATGTATTTTCAGTATTAGACATTAGCTACTGTTGTGACAATCTAATGTTTTAAAGAAAATAAGTCAGAAATATCTTAAAAAAATTAAAGCTTTGATGTATGTAAAGAATATCTTGCATTCAAAATTGAATAAAGAAGACCCCCTCTAACTACGAGACGCTATCTATATGTATTCATTGGAAAGTAGTATTTTAATAAAGGCAAGTTCTAGGGGAAGTTATTTATTTTATCGCCAACCCACGCAGACGATCCTCTAATCTTGTGGAGATTACCAGGCCTCGTCTCTCGTTCTGTAGATGAAGTACCAGAGCGAACTCTGCTTCGAAATCCGCATTCAAGTAGGAAATTGCGTTTTCTCCATCCCTCTGATAAGGAACAGGCGGAGAATTGACGCTGTATAGCGAGTAAAGAAACGTCACATATTCGAACACAGAAGTTTTAATTCCGATCGAAATATTGGAAAATGCAGTCCTTATACAGCCACCAAAATATACAGATATTAGCTTATGGAAATTTACACTACTTTGACTTGTTTAAAAAATTACTACAAGCTTGTAAATTTTCAATATTTACAAGCTTGTAAATATTGAAACTGTTATGAAAAGCTCAAACTTAATTTTATTATTTCATACAGAAACAAAGACTGTTTATTTTAACGGTGGATCGCTGATAACTGCTGGTGTTGCGATGTACAAGTATAAGTGTTGTGAGAAATGAGGATCGCTACATTCTACGTCCATATTTATTTATTAACAGAATACCTTGTGTCTTGACTTGAATGGGCATTTGCAATATTCTCTAAATAGCAAGGTAATCATTCAGGTAATAAGCGCCGGAATAAAAAATAAGTAATATGTACAATAGACAACTGGCTAATAAAATATAATAAAAAGTACCAGAGACAAGTGGAATATTCTAGCGACTGAATTAGTGTGAAATATAGTACAGTGATCCAGCTTAATTTTGTGTCCAGTGACCAATAAATATTTAATTGGTAACTTTTAAGTGTGAGTGTTAATGGTTCAATTCATTAATAAAGATGTGATGTTGTAGGTGCTATATTGATTAGAATGTTTAAGCTGTACCTACCTACTGTTTTTAATATTTTTTTGTTTTAATACTAAAGTAAATTTTTTCTCACTTATAATTAATTAGGTATATTATACATTATTTTTAGATAATGCGGTGCGTTTAGATAAAAGAATATCGAAGCAAGGTCTTTATAAATAATTAAGTTTTTTTTATAAAAAAATATCGAAGTAAAGTATTGATTTGATGAGTATAATTATTGATCCTTTTGGCAACGTCCCATCTTAAAAACTAAAGAGAATTGCAACAAAATAATAACAACCTTTCTAGATTCGAGAAAGCCAAGAAGTACTGTATCATTAAGAAAAGCAATTAAAATGACTTGAAACTACGACTTCGTACCTTTGTCTCGGATTTTAAGGACTTAAGCAAAACTCTCACGAATCGAGGAAAATAATTGGTTCATTTGAATAGTACGGAATAATAATTTGTACATTTTATATCAGTGTAATACGTAATAACTCAACAGTATTATTATCATTTATTGGAACAAAAACGGAATGAAATTTTCTATTTATCAATTTTAACAAATACTTCTGTTCTTATAAAATCAAACATTATTATTGAGAAAATTCGCTCAGGCCATGTTCTGTACAAAACTTCAAAGTTACTTCTAAGATAAGAAGAATCAACAAAATATAGACAATAGATGTCTCAGGTATAGTCCATTCGAATATCTGAAAAAACTAATTTTAAAATTAAGAACATAAACAGGGTTATTTGGAACACATTAATAAGGATTCAAAGGACTATATTCCTGTCTTGATTATGAGTCAAAATTTTCAAGCAGCCATGACCTAATATCAAAAGTTATGCAATTTTCCCAGACATGATTTCGATTCTCATACACTACCAAGGGACGTGGTTACAGGAGGCAAATGAAAATATCGGAAATTAATAAAGGATTTATGGATTATTATAATTAATTGACAAAATCACTGAAAATGAATTTAATTAAAAAAACTCTTCTTTTATTCACACTTCTTCGCAATTTATCACTAGAACATGAACACTTTATTATCGCTGGGTAAAACTTTTGAGTAAATTATGTTCACTATCGCACAAAAGTAGGAACTCCACTTCATTATCGGTCGTTTGGATTGCAAAGCGCGATGGTAACACTATTTTCACTATGGTTTGTCGCTAATATCGCGCCGGTTCAATCGTCAAAATAAACATAATCCGCCGTGGCCCTGGTTCAGTTTTTTATTGTTTTAATTTTAAAGAAGTTTTGTTTTGAGTTGGTCTTGCAAATATACGAAACACGTTGGTTTCCGAACCTCCTAGATTATTATATACATTTCTAGAATTTTCTATAATATTTGTAGACGTTTCCCGAATATTGTTAATAATTCTAGAGTGCTGTTGGGTATTATTACTGATTTCATGGCGTTAATTCAAAGTGACGTACTACGAGGGTTTCGGACAGTGCGCGCAATTCCTTCTGTTTACCATTTCGATACAGTATTAATACCCGTCCCGCACTTAGACGCTAGTCAAACGAACGGGTGTTAATACCCTTCCCACACAAGATGTGATAACTTGCATCAGGCATCACCTCATGAAAACGCTCCAAAGCGTTTTCAGTAAAATATAAGAGGAAATGAAATAAATGGAATTATACAAAAATTGAAATCATTTTAAGAATTTGTAGGCATATTTTTGCTCATATGCGTGATGAGAATTTGAACAAGGTTTATTTTATTCTGTAAAATATACAATAATCAATTTTAAAATAGAGAAAAAAAAATTGTTGCTTGCGGCCACTTCGATTATTTTAGTAAACATAACTAATGAATAATGAAGTAAAAACTTTTTTTGGAAAACATCTATGTCCATAGAGAAACTCTAACATTCAATGGCTTTAACTACTGCGTGTCGGTGGTGTAACGTAGGTCTACATTTTACATGTCATAGAAAATATGAAATATCTACCTTATTTACGAAAACTAAAACGTCACATTTTTTGTAATCATTGAATAGACATTTTCACACCAAAGTGACTAAATTAAACTATTACGAATGTATGGATTTTTAAATAAAAAATAGGTATTTATTCTCTCGTATTTTCGGCCTGTGTGTAAAAGAGAACAGTTAAATCGCGCAAGAAAGAACACGACAATACCACACATTTCATGTAGAACAGAGATGGTGGTTGCTTGGATTTCGGTGAAAGAGAAAATAATATCGAAAGAGCACGGTAGAGTCGCGTAAAAAGTGTTAGATAAAGACGGACTGCAGTCGCAGCGTCGTTGAATTTAGTTGGCGTGAGCGCACGCAAATTAGATATGCTATGATTTTATGATAACTTACTAAGATAATGCAAATATGTATGTTTACCTTACATAATTATATAAAGAGACCTTTAAAAAGTCTTATCTGTATTGAAAATACATGTTTTATACCACATATTAAAAACTATGTCCATTTTTAATCATGTAACACTGTGTTACACCACCGTTCCCGAAGGTATTTTTTAGCACAGACCTTTAAGTTGAGGTATTATACTTCTTGAGTTTGAATGTTGTGCGCAGCAATTAGATCAATGGCCCTTATTCAATATTGAATGGCATAACAATCGTCTCTATAACATTTGAATATTGATCATATCAGGTTTGATAATTATTTTTTCAACGATCGACTTAAAAAAATCATAAACTTTGTTATTTCCTCTCGAGTTTAGTTATATACATATTATATATCACTAATTGAGATTCAAGAGTATCCCAATCTATCATTGACAGGTTATTCATTCGTAAAATTGTAAATAGTAAAATATAATTAAACTCAAGTAGAAATATTTTCCATGAATGAATGAAGAGGCGAATCATTTGTAAAATTGTAAGTAAGTTAAATGAAGAGGTGAATCATTCTTAAAATTATAAGTAGTAAAATGTTATTAACCTCAAGTAGATATGTTTTCCATCCATATGAATGATCATCAAGAATCTACAATCTTAACGCCATATCCATCAATAATAAAGATTTTTTCAAATATATCTACACCCATTTTAACATATCTAAACAATATATGTGGGATATAAAAGTAAAAACAGCAATACCCAAAAAAAATTAATACAGTCCTCGAAGATTACTAATTTATAATGTACTGAATTCGAGATTTTCTAGGAAGCATAACCTATAAACTTATAGGAAACATGATTTTGGAAGCGATAGATACATAAAATCTATAAAATTTTATCACTAGAACATGCACACTTTATTATCGCTGGGTAAACCTTTTGAGTAAATTATGTTGACTATCGCACAAAAGTAGGCACTCCACTTTATTATCTATCGCTTGGATTGCAATCATAAAATCAAGAATTAATTACATTTTAAATTAGTTATCCTCGTTGAATGCATTCAAAACAATTATTTAATTTTTTGGTTATAGGTAGCTGTCTTTGCTTTTATACAAATATAAATAAAAAGTAATAATATTATTTATTAATTTCTGGTTATACAAGTCCAATTGTCAGATTTTTTTTGTTGAATGATGTCACATTTTATTTTTTTCTTGTGAAAATGTAAGTATACAGAAAAAAGTTTCTTGATAATAAATCATAAATAACAGATAAATAAGACAGAAATTTTGTCTAATTTGTTTCAATAAAAATATCCAAAATTTGCAGTAATTTCTACTTATAATGAATTTCTAAATACCCATTTTATATTCCCAAATGTAATAAATTTTCTAGAACAGGAGTCTCTGCATATTTTGTTGATAACACACACACACAAAGTGTTCGGTTAACTAGTTTTAATAATTCTAGAGGTGGTGGAAGAGGCCATAGAGAAAATGTGCAATGAATTTTCGCCCGCTCATGTTCGGGAGCTCCGTGGAAGCGGGCTCGGCACCGTGCATCGTATTTTATTTACGTTACTAAAAACTGCGCACCAAACCAATATTAAATATTTAGTAGTCTGTCTGACCGCTTTTCAAATGAATCAGGTAGACTCATTTCGCTCCATTCTAGGAAATGCTCTATTTTATAGATGGAAATTTGTTATTTATGAATGTTGAAAAATATTATAACGAAATGGCAAAACTTGCGGTAATATTGAAGCCTCTAGCATAATCTACCTTACTTTTGTATTATCTACGAAATTCGGAAAACGTCTAAAAACGCCTATAACAACCTAGAAGCGACGGGAACCTTCACCTAAATACTAGCAAGGTAAAGAATCTTCTCGAGAGTTCACCGCGGCACCAGTCTCGTTTTGTTTCTATCGGTGCGATGTACGCTGCGAAATGACGGCCGGGGTGACCAGTCGCAGAGATAAATATCGAACGAAATAATCGGGCGGAGTACCTAACTGGTGATTTTAATAATGTGCGACAGTCTGCACGGAATTTTCTAGCGAATGATAAATAAAGTGTTAACCAGCGATAATAAAGTGTTCATAGGCGAATGATAAATAACGAAATAGTTGGATTTAAAGAAAAGCGGTTAGTTTAATTCGTGTTAAGTTACTAATTAATTTCCAGTTTTTTCATTTGTACAACTGATAATATAACATATTTAAATCAACGATAAAACTTTCGGACTTGTATATAAAGGATTAATGCACCCTATTGCGAAAAAAATATAAACCACGCATATATTTAAATGTACTAATACAATGACTTGTTTTGTGAAAAAATTAATAAATAATATGGCAAAAAATCTTTATTTTTTGTTTGTATGCTTTTCCTATTTTTCATTTCCCTATTTCTATATATAATTTTATTTATTTTTCCTCTCTCCCATGAGAAGAGAGTAAATCTCCCATTGCTGTCAAAAAAAATTTATAAAATTATATTTTCTTTTATATGCGAAATTTTTAGAATATCTTTAATACCTCCCTGCATGACGTAAAGTTACAATGGTATCCCGTGCTCAATATTGCAAGGTCTACAAAACTCCAATCCCCGTGGAGAGCCATAGCGGTACTGTTTGAAGGTACGATATACAGGGTTTAACTCAGCTAGTCCACAACATTATGCGGATAATACGCCTAAATTACGAGTCCAAAATTTTCACGCAACGATATCTTCATATGTATAGTTATGAAGTTAGCTCACATTTTTTTTTCAATATTTCTGCCTTATTTTCTGTAAAACTTTGGACTATCGTAAAGTAACTTATGTACATATATCGGAAATTAAAAATTCGCTTTAATACTGTCAATGGAATCTAAAACAATACACATTGTCGAAGTCTCTCAAAGATTCTACATGAATTTTGAATCAACTGAACTATTCTCGAAGAAACTATAATCACTAGAAATAGGGGAAAAATATTAGAACATTCTCGATGTTGAGAGTTGTTTGACAAAGCGACACAGAAGAGACCATAGAAAAGCCAACTCACCAGAGATAAGCTCAGAGTGAGTACTTACGTGCGAAACCAAGCATAACGACCTGGCGATAGACTAAAGTGATAATTGGTGCTAATTATGAAATTAGTGGTTTAAATAAAGAACGGTGCCCCCATAAAGTTCGCGTCCAGTTTATTAATTTAATTAATAAAACTTTAAATGATTCCAATGTTTATATGCATCATAAAAACCTTGCAAAAATATTTTACATAATACTATATTTATAAAATTATTTTATTGCGCTCTTAACCGAAGCGAATGAATTTTTAATACTCGATATAAGTTACTTTAGTGATACTCTAATGTTTAACAGAAAAAAAATTTTTTTGATAACTATTGATATAAAGACATTTTTGCTTGAACATTTGCTACTCATAGCTTAGACAGGAATCTACCTGTCAAGTGTTATGGACTTGCTCTGTTCCACCCTGTGTATGTGACTTCACCTGGATAAGTTGCCTGGTAATGCAGGTCAGACGTGGTTTTATACAAATAGATACAAGGATTTGTGTTGACCGAGTGCATGAAGAGGGCCGCCAGCGTTGCGCGGTGACCCCACTTTTATGTTCTTTTTTGTTGCATTGTAAACAGTGTTTTTTAACTTTTCAATACCATAGCATACGAGGAAGATTAAAAAATACGCGGAATTTTCGTTTTTCTCAAAAACCTTTACTTGTACTGAATATTATTTCTATCACCTTGAAATTAATTTTCATAAGATATAATTTCTACATCTTCTACAAGTAATTTTGGATTGAAATTTTCATATTTTTCACAGTCAAGTGAAATTTATTTTATATTTTTCAAGTCACAATGGACCATATCGAAAGGCGAATACCGAGACTGAGGCATCGAATATGGTGTCATTTTTGGCAAACAATTTTGAAATTTTTGCTCATTACTCCCTTTATATATTAACTCATGGCGTCTGCTTGCTTGAAGAAAAAACTTTGGATCTATTTTTTACCCTTTTCCCGTGATCCAATCGAGCTGAAACTTTGCAAGCAGACTCGTGGCGACGATCAAAAAGGTCTATCAAATTTTCGTTTAAAAAAATTAATAAATTTTTGGATTTTTCAAATTTTTAATGGTTTTTTCATACAACTTACTAAGTTGTATGAAAATATTTCAACGCGTCTGGTAGACACGGAACCTGATTATAGTATAATTTTGGATTTTTGCAATTTTTTTACTACTCCCTTTCGTAGCGTCGCTCGACCGAAGCCCAACGCATAGGTTAAGCGCCAATCCAATTTCCACTAATAGGTAAATGAGAAAGGGAGTATAATAAAAACTTGGTTTTTATGGGTTATTTTTTTATACTCCCTTTCTTCTAACTCGTAGCGTCTGCTTGTCTGCTGAAAAAACTTGGGATCGATTTTTAACCCTTTTCTCCAATCCAATCGAGCTGAAACTTTGCAGGCAGACTCATGGTGACGATAAAAATGATCTAACAAATTTTCGTTTAAAAAATGTAATTATAGTATACAATTTTGAATTTTTCGAAATTTTAACGTTTTTTTTTCAAATTGGAAACCATACTAATGAGAACGGAGACCGACGTGTGCAGAAGGCGCGAAACCTGTTTCAACTAGTCTGACTCGAGCCAAGGGTCCGATCAGACGGGTTTCGCCGACGCCGTGCCCCCCTTTATCAATTATTACGTTTTCAATATTCTATAAGTTGTAAGGATAATAATATACATGGAATATATTTTCCACATGAACTTAAAGCAAGAGGAATATGTTGACACAATATCAAATTGGAAACAATACAATTGAGAAAGGGAGTGTAATAAAAACTTGATTTTTTGGGTTAGTTTTTCGTCCAATTACCGATCACTTTTCACATTTTAAAAAGTCAACAATAAAATACGCACCCAATAAGGCTACCAATGGCAAAATAAGTTAGCGACAAGTATATCAATACAACAATAAACATTGTGACAATCGGACTTGTACAAATTTTTTTGAACAATTTTTTTTAAGAATTACAGAAAACGTGAATTTGAACTTAGTGTTAAATTGTTGTATTAACCGGTTACACATGTTACTGTTAAAATAGCACGATTACGATCGGTAACTGAGGTATAACTATTGTTTAGTATAAGTCTTTTCATTTAAGCATACAATTGAGTCAATGTGTGTAACAGTGCGTATCACACACATATTTGGAATTGTATTGGTACCTTGGTGCACGTGCACTCGACCGAATCTCGCGAAGTATTTCTTTAGTTGCCTATCCACGTCATGAGTGAGACGGACGTCGTTTTCTGCTCTTAAAAACATTTTTACGAATCTTTCTTCCGTTTATATAATAACAATATTTAATTACTTCCATATTTTATTATTCGTTAATACCACAGTATACCCAGAACAGTAGTTTATCTCCGGCCTGTCGGCGAGTTATTAGCCTACTAATGCGTTGACGCTAGGGTCTTCACTTTACTCGTAGCGTCTGAGATACCGACGCATAAGGTAGACACGAAACCCGAAAATATCTGTAATTAGTATACCTAGTTTCTGCACTTAAATTGCAAGAACGCTGATTAACATCAACGTAGACTTTTAAAAACTCACAGTCTTTGTGATAATCAACACACTTTTTTAGTAAAGTACCACAAACATAAAAATGATAATTTTTTCAAGAAGCGCATTTTTTTTCTAAAGCGGTGGCTGCGAGCGCGAATGGCACCGAAGGCACGGCCCTTACTACCGCCGCCTTGTGCCCCCATATTCTATGTCAATGTGTGCGTCACAGTGCGAGCGTACACGGCGCCGAGCACGCACGCACACATTCTAATGGGTAGCGGCCAGTTTGTATGAAGACGTATTACTGTTCTTAGTATACTGTGTTAATACGATCTGTTTTTGTTTTTCGTTGTTAAACAAATTTAATTCTTGTATCTCTAGCTCGATATCATTTTTAACCATTTTTTATTAAACCTATAATTATTAAAATCATTATTTTTCTTTCCAGGTAAGGGCCGATTTCTATATGTACTGCCACTGGCCCCTCCTTACTGAGTAAGTTACAGTATTCTATTTTATTTTTATTAATCAAAATATATAATTCTCTGTGTAGCAGTGCCCGTCACTAACGCTACGAGATGGCGCAAATTTCATATGAGGTACAAAATAATAATGAGCAAAATAAAGTACATTTTTTAATGCAAAAACATCTATCACTAACGCCACCCTACGGCGCAAATAATGATATAAAAAGAAAAAAATGCACAGCTCTATGTAGCAATGTCCGTTACTAGATCTACCAAGCCGCTAGTGGCGCTGTACTTACAGCCTTAACTCGCGGCCGAAATTTAGTTACATTAAAAGTACGTCATTTTGACGATTTATAGCTGGTTATTTTATATTATTGTAGTAACCTTTTAACAAATTTATTAACTTTGAAAACTATAAGGCTATTTCGTTACAACTTTTCGAATCCCTTATATTTACTCTACATGCTTAACGTATTACTGAATTAATTTCAAAGCGTAATACGCCAGATGTATTTGGCTTGAATCTGTTTTTTGATATCGTAAAATCTGCCATACATAGAATTTTCAACTTCTGCAACATGCAACAGTGTATACTGTTACGTAAACTCATAGTGCAACACTTTTACCACATTCACTTTTCACCAAGCCCTCCCCTTCCCCCGCTCCCGACCACTCCACCCTATGTAGTAGATAAAATGTCTTTCTAGTCTTAAGAATTAGTATATTATATTACTGAAGAAGATGCAGTAAGCATCGAAAACGTTTTAATTTTTTTAAATAAAGTGTCATTGTGTGAAGTAAACAATGTTATATTTTATTCATAGTTAATAATAATGAACTTCCACAATGTTAATCACGAAAATTTTCTAAATATTTTATATTTTATATGTATTTATGGATCACAATCATAATTATGATCATCATTCGCGAAATAAATTTCAGTACTCAACTTGATTTACTGTAAGGAATGAAAAGATTAAGGCAATGGCTTGAGTAAAAAAGTACCTACATGAATTTTTTATTTATTTATTTAATTTATCGTACAAATACAGTTCTTTTATATAACATATCCGATTAAACATTTTTTTAATACTTGGTAGTCATGTAGACCTCATCAGTGAAGAGAAGCTCTTGAGTCTGATGAGGGAGCCACAGTTCTTATTCCTTGTTATAATCTATAGGTACATAGTGTATACAAGTTATTTATTAATACAATAAAAAGGTAAATTGATAATGAAAGTATAGGAGTTATTTTGAAAAAAGCTATAGGTTTAAATGATTTAAGAATTTAAGTTTGATTTTAGGAAAATTTTAATTTTTTTGATTTGCTCTGAGAAGTTACTGATGCATCGTAACTCAATAGGTAAATTATTATAGTAATTAATGGCTTTATAAATATAGTGATGCTGCATTTGGGTTGTTTTACATTTAGGCATTACGAAATGGTTTCCATTTCTCATAAGTTTGAAATATTCCTGGTTTGCTGTAAGGTTTTTTCTTTACATATTTTTAATATGGAAACTTGCTTGAAAATATCATCTACGTTTTTTGGAAATGTAGATTTTTTTCAGTATTACTTTAATGATAATCCTTTGTGATATTTTTACCGAGTTTATGTTTTTCTTATAACAACCTCCCCATCCGATAACAAAGTATATGAGTAGAGAGTGAACAATGGCGTAATAAACATTTTTAATGATTTTTGTACTTAAAATATTTCTTAATCTAACAAATATGTAAATACATTTCCTTATTTTTTTACTAGTTCAATGATGTGTCTGTTCCACTTGAGGTGTTGATCAATGATCACACCAAGGTATTTAGTTTCGGAGGTGGAGTTGATTAATGTACAATTATTGTTAGGTAGTTTACAGTTCGTATTACATTTTTGCTCTTGGATTATAATTTTCTTGTTATGTATAGATATTTTTTATAGAGAAAATAGTATATATGCAGTTTTTTTGGCGTTGAGTGTCAGTAAGTAAGTAAGTGCTGTCAAACCATGATTTTAGGGTATTGATATCTTTATTTGCTAATTCGTGAGCTAGTTTCCATGTTGGGCCGTTTGTTATCAGTACAGTATCGTCTGCGTATGATATTAGTTGACCATTAATATTTTGTTGAAAGATGTCATTTACATATAAAATAAATAGAAATGGCCCGAGGACCGTGCCTAATTCATTTTTTCTATAAAATATTGCAGTATCATGAATAGACGACGAAAAAAAGAGCCCATGTTCGCATCCCCAATCCCGTTCATGATGCGCGTGCCGCTGTGTCTACACTCTATCGAATAAAGCAGTGTGTCCAGCTTGCCTCATTATTTAAAATAATATTTTCATACCCTAGTCGTCTTCGAGCAACTGAACGGATATAACTAAAAAGTTTTCATATTTTACCCATCAGTCTATTTTTCTTTATTATCCATTTTAAAAATGATAAATCAAACAGTGTTCAAGAATTTAAATTTGAGTCTGTTTTAAGTCACGTAACGGAGATGTCTATTTGGCTTACAACTTTCTAGCAGCCTGCCAAAATTTTCAATAAGAAGGGATAAAATTTTACCGTTAAATATAATATAGAATAAATTTCAATAACTTTCGGGATTACTTCAGAAACATAAACAAGCAAAAATATTTAAAAAAACTATATATGCTGAAAAATAACAAATATATTCATTTTATATTTCAACAAAACGTCATTATTCTATTAGTTCAATTTAATAAATTTTGTAAAATTAATTTGTTTCACAAAATAACAACGTTATTTCATAAAAATGTCTCGATCTGTATTTAAAATTTAAGCCAAAAGCGGGATAAATTTTAGATTAATATTGTATTAATTTCTTATTTATAAGATGAATGTTAACAGTTAAATTTATAAATAATACAAGATACATATGTAAAATAAAAATTTGAGTCAATTTTATAAAATTTAGATATTTTTACATGCACATGCGTATAAGACTTAAATCTAGTCCAGTCTTTCTTAAATGATACAAAAATTATTTCATTTTCAGATAGCTACAAAATTTATATTTTAATGAATTGCAAAAAGCTTTGAATAACATAAGCTAGGTGATGAATCTAATTTGTACTTAATGAGGGGTATAAAAGTAAAGGCAGCAATATCCAAAAAAAAATTTTGAATGCAGTCACCTAGGATTAATAATTCAGCGTGTACTGAATTCGAGATTTTATATGAAATACATCTTTATCACTTCCAAAACCATGTTTCCAAATCAGTATTAAAAGCAAATGCAGCAGTATCCACTTCAATCAATCAGCCCTCAAGGATAGAGATGGGTCGTTCATGAACGAACTGTTCTTTTACTGTTTACTGAACAAACGAACAGTACAGTTCACTTAAGTGAACTAGTCGTTCACTAGTTCAGTAGATGTAAAAATAAATCATTCATCAAATTCTGGTAAAATTTTTGGAAACCTAACCTTTTAGGCAGCGAAGAGTATGTTCTTGTGATTTGATCAATTTGATCAACATCTTTCGAATTAGTATGTTTTTCGACATATTTTCGACACATTTTCGACATATTCGACATATTGTGTTGGCGACCTTTTTTTTGTTAGGTCACCAAATGTTATTTTAGGAAAAATTAATCGATATGTTCATAAATTTTTTTTTGACGATCTTTATTTGGTCACCAGATTTTTCTATATTTTGTTTGTTGACCTTTTTTTTGGTCATCAAAAACAATTCAGTATGTCAAGTGTCGAATCAGTATCTTTTTGAATATATTTTTGTCTGTGACCTTTTTTTTGATAGGTCACCAAATGTTATTTTGGAAAAATTGTTCGAAATTTTATTGTGGGAAAAAATATGGATAGCTACTAATTGAACAGTTCACTTTGCAAAAATTCAGATAAAAAACAAAAGTTCAAAGAACTACTGAACGATTTAAAGTGAACAGTTTATTTGACTGAACGATCTGGTGAATGAATGGTTCAGTGAATGAATGAACGAACTTTCCCATCTCTACTCAAGGACGTATCACGTGACAAAATGGACGCTTCATACTAAATTGAGAGTGGATATCGATTTTAGACTAAAACATCATATATTGCCTTTGCAACATACAATTATGTAAATGTCCACTATTTTGTAGAAAACACAAAAATTCAGCATTTAAAAGTGAAATACTTATTTATACACTATATAAAACAGAAAACTGAGATTGCAATAGTTTTTAAAAACACATTTTCAATAAAATGTAGGTGTCTTAGATTCCAGAAAAATTTCCTTGAGTTGTGACAGATTTTTGTATTTATCTCAGAAATATTTCATTGGGATATTGCTATCTTTGGTTCTATTCCTCTCAAATAACATCTTGTAAAATTGCAACCACGCAATAAAATTAGTTTTCACTAAAAAAAAAAATAATGTAATATGCCTCTCTGGCACTCGCATAGATACGGCCAGAACTATTGCGAAATCCATTGCAAAAAAAGGAATCGCTTTTAGAGGCGCTGATAACCCTCAGTGTTCCCTTGTAGGCAAGCACCACAAAGCTGCGATGGTAAAAACAACCGATTAAAAATGCAATTTCCTGAAATCTCATTCCTGTGGCAAAGCCCACGATCCAGTTTACTATTTTCATCCCTCGAAATTAAAACATTCTAATGGCTTTCTGTTCAGACCTACAAATCTAATACTAGATTCCCCGTATTCTATTCGTGGTAACATTAAAACTGCATGAAACGATTAAAAAAAATTTTTTTTAATAATATATGTCATTTTCAAAAATACAGTTGATTTAAGGGATTACACAAAACTTGTGTAATTAAAGGGTAAGATTTTTTTCGAAATTGGGGTATCTTTTACAATAAGGTGCTTATTTTTTTATTGGCACATATGAAGGTACATATATTAAACTATTATTTTGTTAGGAAATTAAAAAAAAAATGGCCACGTCATATTTATTTCCGTGAAGCTTCTCCTCCGTAACTGACTTGCATCTTTCCCCAGGACACGTTTGTTCGAGATATAAAAGAAGGTCATTATTAAGTAATGAAAAAGCTACAATGTAGAATATAGATTTTTTTATTTTTTTTATTATTATAGATAAAATTTTTATTTTTAAGTGTAAAAGCGTTTTTTCTATCGAATCTATTACGCTTAAAAATAAAAAAAATTTATTTTTAAGCGTAATAGATAAAAAAAAAAAAGATTATAGATAAAATATTAAAAAAAAAAGAATTTTCTCTTTCAAATTGAGTATGTATTAAAAAAAATTCAGTGTGTTTTTTTTAATAATATATATTATTATTTTCTACTTTTGAGTATTCGTATTAAATATTGTAACGAATTCGAATTGCATCGAAGACATATTTCTTTTCCGAAAGCTATTAACCTCAAAACTCAGACGTCACTTTTATAATAATTCAAAGCAATAGTTGTCGCCGACATGTACAATGTCTGATATAATAACGCGTGAACATTATGATTTTGTAAAATTAAAGAATCATCAGTGCATTGGCATCCGGAATACGTATCTTTGCCAGCTTTCATAGCGATTGTTGGTCAGGAAGTGGGTAAATATTGTGATGATTGTAAACAAAAAGTGAACCTTAATAAAAGCGTGTAAAATAGTGTTCACTTATTCAAAATGATCCGCGATCAAAATGGCGCCAAGTGCTGGACAATGAAGAGAAAATATCATAGAAACCAACAATAATTTCGACATCCACCCTTACGTATTCTAACCCAACTAGTTATAATTTACACCTGTTGATGGGAAGGACTGCTCTTCCTGAAACAAGAAGGTAGTAATAAATAACTTAAATATTGTTTGTGTAGTACAATGTTTAAATAAAAATGGTATTTCATATTTAAATGTTGCTTCATATTTAAATTCATGATTTGGCAATTTTTTTTTTTTGAAAATGTTTATTCCTTTTAATTTCGTACTTATCGTGATTTGTTCATTTAATAAAATTAAACTAAAAACATAAAGGCTGGACATTCACTAAACAAGTTTGAAATTTGAGCTATTCTGTCATTTGATCGTACTCCTTCGAGACGGGACTAGTAATTCAACTATATTCAATATCGAGTTAAAATTCATGTGTGTTCTTTTTTAACATAAATATTGCCAAAGTTAAAAATTATGATAGAAAAAAACGAAGAAATAACTGTCTGTCTTCTCGAATAAATAATTACCTACTATCTGTTATATGATCATAGGTTTACAATTGGATTTCACTTGTAAAGTGCTTGGTAAATATTGTATTTATATTTTATTATTACTTATTATGGCAAAATTGCTGCTTGAATGTTAATTATGACACTTCTTAATTGAAAAACAGCAATGAGCTCCTATTCAAATAACTAGTTCTCATTAGTGCTGCAAAGTATTAGAAGAATAAGTTCAATATATCAGCAAATATGTTATCTTAAAAACAATGTTGTCAAGGAGATAAATATTTAGATTTTGATAGCGATACAAAAAATACGCCTGCGAAATTGACAAATACTGATATAACAGATAAATTCATATAAAAATATCCAAAAACCTTTTATCTGGGAAAAAATCGATTGCTTTTAATAGCATATTAACTCAAATTATAGCCAAATTTTGAATAGTAATACGTTTTATAGCGAATGTCATAAAAAAACCATAGGATCGTGTGCGCTCCTCGCCACGGCACACAGCAGATTTTAATATATTAGAAGTACGTTGATAACTATTAAAAAAATCACTCTAAAGAGTGATTTTTTTAATAGTTATCAACGTGTTTTATTTTTTAATACGAATAGTAAGCGTTTTAAAATCATCAAAAAATGTTTTGCAAATTAAATTGTTTACAACTCTATTAATATTAAACGTTTCTTGTTTATTTAACCACAGTTTTATTTCCATAACCCTGACTTTGTACTTGTAAAAAACATATTCTGTGTGTGTATAAATATTCCGTAACTAAGGTATATTTATAACACACTGCAAAACGAATTGTTTGGTCACGGTCTTTTAATTAATGCTTGTATTTTCTTAATTATTATAAATAACGTTCAGTTTATTATTTCTAAATTAGAATAAAGGTTTTTTCTAGGGTATTGTCAGAAATAAATTTTATCTAACACATACACCTCATACAAATAAATAATAAAAACCGACATTTTCGTAAAAACGCGTAGAGATTAATTTGTGTTGAATGTGCTGCCTTGACAGCAGGCCGCGTAGTAGTGAAAATCGCGCGCCATCTGTACTATTTAAGAGAATATTTAAACTCTTTATTCGCAATGAATTTATCCACTAATCTTTTTGGCTTGCCGAAAATTTATGCTTGGTTAAATCTATTGCAATATTCGCCCACAATTCATTGCTTATTTATGGAGGCTTTAGTGTGATTTAATATTGGGTTTAAACATAGTCTCACGTAATTAGATACTGCTCGTATCATTAGCAACCATGAGTGTTCCTCAAAGGCATTAATTAGTTCTACAATTGGAAACAGTAAACAGCCGTTGCTGGAACTGACAAGTTATCAGGTCGAATGTCATCGAATAGATTAAAGACCGTTCACTATTCACTTAAGAATATTTATAGTTTAAACACTTTTATAAAGAATACATCTATTTGGAAGTGAGTGAATTTTATTAAAATAAATCACATCAAAATTCAAGAAAATAAATAAAAAAACATTTATTACAATATTTCGTGTCTGAACCAACTATCCGATCTGATAAGACTCCGTCTACATAAAATAAAAAGGGATAAAGATAAAGAATAATAATATTTCGTATGCAATTTCAGTATAAAAATTGAAATAAAACTTAGTAAAAAATAAATTACATAATCTGCAGGTCGGTTTTTGAAGAGTGGTAACAGCCTTGTTCAAAGATGTCCTAATTAATAGTTATGTTTATCAGCCCGGTCCACCCCAAAACAAAGGACTCTCCCATTTCCCTATTCATTTTCTTTCTGCACCTTTTCAATCCATCAAAAAACACAAAACAATTTCTCATCCCTTTTTGATAATAGGTCCAGTCAACCATTATTTGACATCATTGTTGCTTAAATATTAGGTTCTTACATATGAAATTGGCGTTTAGTATGGGAGGAACATAAAGCCGATTTTTTTTTATTATAATATATTTATTTAATCAAAGTATGTACCATTGCTATCTATGCACTTTTGCCATCTCATGGGTAGTTCATCGATCCCTTTGCTAAAAAAACCATTCGGACGGGAATCAATAAAATCTTTGAAGGCGGTTTGGACTGCCCCATCGGAGTTGAATTTTTTTCTTTGCAAGAAGTTATCCAAATTTCGAAAAAAATGGTAATCTGTTGTGGCAAGGTCCGGAGAGTACGGTGGATGTCTTAGACATTCCAATTGAAGCTCCTCTAATTTGGTAGCCGTCTGTTGTGCAATGTGTGGTCTAGCGTTATCATGAAGCAGCAGTGGCCTAGAGCGATTAACCAGCCTCGGTTGTTTAGCAGCTAGCTTTTCCATCATGGTTTGCAGTTGCTGACAATAGACATCTGCCGTAATCGTCTGGCCAGATTTAAGAAAGCTGTAGTGAACGACACCAGCACTAGTCCACCAAACGCTCACAAGTAACTTTTTTGGAGTCAATTTTCGCTTGGGACATGGTTTGGCTGGTTCGGCAGGGTTCTGCCATTGCGATGAGCGCTTCCGATTATCGTACAGGATCCACTTTTCATCACAGGTAATGATTCGATTTACAATCCCTTCATTATTGTGCCGGTTGAGTAATGCAACGCAGCAGTCAACGTGCGTTTGGTGATTTGCTTCACTCAATTTGTGAGGTACCCACCTTTCAAGCTTTTTCACCTTACCAATTTGCTTCAAGTAGATTAAAACAGTTTTATCACTAACACCGCAGCCTGCAGCTAACTCGGATGTGGTTTGCGATGGATCCGCTTCCACAATAGCCTTCAATTCTTCATTATCAACTTTGGTCTCCGGCCGTCCACGGGCAATCTGCAGGTCGAAATTTCCAGAACGAAAATGTTGGAACCAAAAACGCACTGTGTTTTCTTTTGCGGCACCGTCGCCATACACATCATTAATCCTTCGAGCCGTTTCTGCAGCACTGGTGCTACGGTGGAACTCGTACTCGTAAATAACGCGATATTTCAAGTTTTCCATTTTGTAAACTGAGTGAAGCAAAGAAAAAAACAATTGAGGAAAAAACAAATGAATTATTATTTTCAAAACACAAATACATGAGTAAATAGCTGTATAAATTTGGATTTGGAATTCCTAACCAAAGAGAAGATATTTGAGATCAAATTTTCCAGTACGGCAAAACGCCAATTTCATATGAAAGGACCTAATATTTTGTTCGAAATAATATTCTGTTGCAAATTCGATATAATATTATGTTGTTAATTCGACATTCCGTTTTAAAATTTGTTGTAAATTTTATAAACATATATTCTGTTATAAATTCGATACACTATTCTATAGCTGAACGATTCCTAAATATGTCGAAGCATTTTTATTCAAATATTATTTTAATTTAATATCCTTATTCAATGCTTTACTAAATATACATTCGAAATGTTTAATTTTACTACCCTGTCTCGCTATGAAGCTCTGTGTTGAGATAGGCAAAGTTTACAATCATGACTTACTTAGATGTATTTTACACAACTAAACACAGTTTACATAAAATCATGATTGACCTAAAACAGTTTATTTGTTACATGAACATGTAACAAAAATAGCTTACATGGCTATCATAAATAAAATAAGGAATATTCGATCCCACCGAGAACTTTTCGTGTATCGCACGATGGACCGCGTTGACCTTGGAACCCACGCACTCCACACTTGCGAGGTGATATTGTGTTACTTGGTTATTTACGTTTATAAACGTATAAATTAATAAATATTCATTTTACCAACACTCAATTAATTAAACATTAATTCAACATCATTTTATTTTCATCATTGTGTGTAATATTTTTACAAATAAAGTGGATTTTGTGACACTTCCGAATTTTTATATTCTTAATTTCTATGTTCTTACCTTACACTTTAGTGCCATTTTAGAACTATGTACCTGAATCATTTGCGAACCGTTGAAAACCTGTATTTAAAAAATAAAATATAACTGATTTTAATTGCCTTCAAAGAAAAAATCGGGAGATGTATTGTCTTCAAGGAGTTTTGATGGAAAGGAGTTATATCTATTAGAATAAATTTAAAATCCGGATTGACTTATTAAACACATAAATTTCAATTATTACTTCATAATAGGGTGCGTGATAAAGTTCACGCTATATTTAAAATATGTAGCTCATCCAGACCACCCAGTGAAGCCTTATAAATGGTCTCACGGAAGATTTGAGTACAACAAACAATAATTGGTCCTTTTAGCAAGTTTCAAGCACTAGCATTCAAGGATATTGAATGCAAAGTACCCAAAAATGGATTTATCGTCTTTTCTGGGTTTTTGAATCTGATTAAAGGGTACAATATACTTATCTTGTGAAATGTGACTTTGGTTTTCGAAGAATAGTAATTTTTTTCATATTTAACTTTCGAAAACAGGAAATTCCTTTCATGTTGTAGAATATAGATTATAATATAACTATTATGTAATACATTACATTAAAGTACACAAAATCGATATTGAAAAAAGAAAAAAAATATCTGCGTAAAAACTTGACATTTTGTCAAAAATTTTATTCTTTGATAAAAAATAATTATATCATTAATAAAAAAATTGGTTTCAATTGAGGCAAAAATGTTAAATTTTTTTTCTCTAATTTTTCCAATTTCTATGATTCTATGATATATTGTGTGCTCTAGATGTGGCTAGACTACCTAATCTATTACTCCAAGTGCGTCAGTATTAACTGTGAGACTTTTACTAACTATAATTTATTCTTTCTTAAGTTTTAAATATTTTTCTTATTTTTTTCCCTTTTAATTTCTTTGATTAATTTTGTTAATCCTATACATCAAACGTGTATA
This sequence comes from Agrypnia vestita, assembly GCA_016648135.1. Classification (NCBI taxonomy): domain Eukaryota; kingdom Metazoa; phylum Arthropoda; class Insecta; order Trichoptera; family Phryganeidae; genus Agrypnia; species Agrypnia vestita. The sequence continues at coordinate 95,942 of JADDOH010002611.1, read as the reverse complement.
TTTTTTAGCTAAAAACTAGCAATTTTATTGTTTATTTTTAACATACAGATAAAAATTAACATAATCTTTATGTTAAAAATTAATAATAATCATAGTTAATATCTCTGATGGTAGTACTAGTGTGATATTAAAGTACAAGTAGAAAAATTCTAAATATCAGGGAGATTTATATATATTTACATATACATTTTTTATGAAATAATATTTTTTCTTCTTCATAGAAATAAAAAAAAATGTAGAAAATAAAATTAAGAACTGTTTCAACAAATTATATGAGATACAGAATCACAGCGCAAATATTGACTGCATGAGTTCTAAGGTCGACATGATTTATTATGTAACATGAAACGATCCATATACGTATACAATTCAGGAGGTTAGAATAAAATGCGTCGCCACCCGATAGACGAAATTTAGATAAATGTTTTTGTTACTGATTTTAAAGCTGGTGCAAAGATTTTAAAATCAATATTTTTTAAATTTTTATTTATTTAATTACATTGTACATAACGGTGTTAATTTCATGTTGTATATTTAAATAACAGAATGAGAATATTGACGCTTACTCAACTTTAAAAGATAATTTAATTCTCGTGTTTAAAAGTGGGCAGTATTGACATATATATTGTTAATGTCATCATTGTTAGTATTAGTAGCAACTAACTCTTCGCTCAGCATCAACATCTAATACAAATAGGAGAGTTGCAGTAAATCGCGTCCACAAAACCAATTTCGGTGAACGTGCTTTCGCGTTGGCTGGACCAAATTTGTGGAATTAACTACCTAATAAACTTAGACAAACAGACAGCTTACCGCAATTTAAAAAAACAACTAAAGACGCATTTGTTTAGATAATCATATAAAAGCCTATAGAATTAGACCGTTACAACACTACGTAATGTTTCCCACTCCTAGCGTGCACTCCGCGAAATACCTGATTTTTTCTAGCACTCAACTAACTATAGCACCCAATTATTATTGTTTTAAATTCATTTTTTGCACGTCATCTAGTGAATAAGGTCTTATAGTAAACAAGTGTTTTTAGTCAGTAAATTGTGTTGTGTGAAGCGCCCTTGAGGTGAGTACCTACTCACGAAAACGGCATTATATAAATGATCCAACTATTATTATTATTATTATTATTTTAAGAATAGTAAAAAAGGTTATAGTGTAAGAAAAATAAAATGTGTGTAGAAATATTAGATTAAGTTATAGAAATTAATAAGATATTGTTATAATATTAAAAGCTTGTTGATTGTTTTTGATAAGATTTTTTTCAAAGTGTTGTTGTAATTGATTTCTTCAGTAGATTTTTCAATTTAGTTTTGAAATTTAGTCATTATTTCATTGGGAAGAGCATTAAAAAATGATACTCCTTGGTAGGTTAAATGATGCTGGGCTATGCTAGTATTACATTTAGGTAACAAAATATTTCTGGCTAATCTCGGTCTATTACTAAAACATGCCAATGCTTTCAATAAAATACTTCTAAAAACTACAAATATGGTTTTAAAATCAGAAATCAATCATGACATTTACAGTTGACAGCAGACTTTTCTTTTTCTTCCATTTACGATTTTTAAGTAAATAAATAAAACAGTGGTATAAATGAAAAACCCCGAATCCTTGGCGATATTTTTCACTCGAAAGGTTGTAGTTGAAGTATTGACATTTCACGGGGCAATCACTCTTCATTACAACCGATTATAAAACAATAAAGACAGAAAAACTCCTAGGCTACCGTCAAAAATCGGTATTATTTTCTTCACGTTAGACCCTGATTATTATCACTAACGACATCTCCCCAGGCTCACCGTATTATCACTAACTTCTGCTTCAATTTGTATATTTTTGAATACATTTACTTTTTATCCTTTGATCGTTTGTCCTTTTGCTTGCGTACGGATATCAAAAAGCTGAGATGGTTTTATTAAGTAGAAAGCCTTTTTTTAATAAATCATCATTATCAGAGAATAATGATTAATGTCAAGCATCTTATATTATCAAGATGCAATCAATTACTAAAATTCCATTTGATAAAAAATGAGATATAAATGTAAAAGAATGGCAGAAAATTAAAAACGTTTTACATTAAGAGCGAAGCTTTTGAAGATTATTAAAAAAAAAACTAGCTGCAACACGTCAAAAATAACAGTACTTTTACATACCGGAAAGAGTAAGTATTTGGTTATTTATAGCCGACATCCATGAAATAGTAAGAACGTCTTTTATCAAAATATTTGAACTTTTTTTGTATACTTACCTTTGCCGGCAGTTAAAGGTACCTACTTTTTTAAAGCCTGGCGTTTGTGCTGGGTGGAACATGAAATGTTTCGCGTCTTTGGTCTCCTAGTCTTATATGTACTGCATTTTTGACGTTTAACGCAGGCTCGACGGTAGCAACATCGCTATCGTTGCCGCCTTCGGGTTTGCTGGCCCGGGATTTATGCTCTATCTCCGGTCGTTTAATTTCGTTTTTTAGCCTAGACGTTACACGAAGTTACGGGGACAGACAGATAGCGAAATTATTGTGTTTTATATTTTTTTACGTTCGAAAGTAACATGTATAATTACTTCAAATGATTTAATTCATTGACACTTTCACTGGTTGCTTAATACAGTCAAAAATCAGCTGCAAAATAGGTTGGAAAAAACTTTGGTTTGGGAAAAAGTTAGGCACTACTTTTTGAAAAAATATAGATAATTTGAAATTACAATTGCTTAAAAATAAAATTGATGCAAAATTAGAAGCTATGAGTCAATATAATCACTCTTCTGGTATCGCCAGTGTGCCTGGCACATTCACATTCAACTTCGATCCCAATAAAAAAAGATACAGCTGATTGATCAGTCAACCAAAGAGTTAATTTAAGACTTCGATCTTCCAAATACATAATCTTCAACATGTATATTCTTTAAAAAGAAGTTAAATGTGGATTCATAGCGATGCACGGAACGAAAACGCTTTGTTTGATGACCATGTAAGATTTATTGCGAGTATAAAAGCTTATAAAAAAAAGGAAATATTGATTAAAAAACTTAATCAATTATCTCATTTTTATAATAAAAATCAAGATAAACATATGTTTAATAGCTCTCTTTTTGGAAATAATAATTTAAAAATTAATAATAAAAATTTTGATTCCAGTGACATTATTCAAGATTCATTTTGTAATGATAAAAGTCTAAAAAATTTTTCAGAAGTAAATAATGAAAATAAAATTTTATTTTATGACCTTATTTTAAATTTAACTAACTACAATTTTAAAAAAGAAGAAATGAATTTGTTATCAAAAGGTTTAAACTATAATTTACATATTGATAACAATTCTAAAAATTTAGAGTTATTGGCAGTTGATTTAAATTGTGCTTTGACTAAAGAAGATAATTCTGTCCAATATAAATGTGGTGAAGTTTTAAAAAAATTTAAATCAAATATTCATAATGTTAACCAAAATCAATTTAATTTGGAAAAAAGCATGCATTGAATATATCTAAAGTTATACGTGAAAATAATTTAATTATTACAAAAGCTGATAAAGGTAATACTTTAATTATTACAAAAGCTGATAAAGGTAATACTTTAATTATCATGAAAACGCTTTCCTTTGACAACGTATTTATTACTACCGAAAGAAAAGAAAAAAAGAAAAAAAATAGTGTTAATTAATTTTTTTTAAATTCTGAATATTCAAATAATTTATTAGAAAATGATCACGGTTTTGATAAAAAATTAGGACTTTCTATTTTACACATAAATAATTTTGGTCTGAAATTGAATAATTTAGAATCATTAAAAATTAGTAAAGCATGTAATTGTAAACAAAATATTATTAATAATCAATTAAATTTAACTAGTAGCCCAATTCTAAAAAAAATTCCAATAATTGCGAGTAATCAAGAACTTTAGCAATAATATTTAAAAATGAATTTTCAAATAATATAGAAAAACAAAAAGCAAAAGACATTATTCATTTTGATATTTTGACATATATATATAACACTCTGACGATGTATAACACCTCGACAGAAAGGTATTTCTGAAACATGTAGGTGTAAAAATCAAATAATATAGTAGATTTATACAAATAATTCAATCAATATTTTTTAAGTGTATAAAGTATTATAGAAACATTTAGAGTGAATTTAAGATCGCTGTTCCGATTAAATTCGTGTCCAGTAACAACGTATTAAATAAAAGATTTTTTTTAAGTATTTCATTTTCCTTTCACAGCTACGATCCCCAACAATATTGAAGAAAAAAAACTGTATAAGACTACCTCTCTTTTGGCCTTTAACAACTAACATGTAAAATACTCTTAACCCTTACACAGGGCTTTATAAAATTGTGTGAAAAGGAAATAACTGGAAGGAAGCACGAGGACATACTTTTAATGATTATTTATCCACTCAGGGTTTAAAAAGAAAAATGTCCCTAATTTGTTACATATTTCCTATCCATGTTCCACCCTTTGTCCGTCTCCCTCCACTCAACAGCAGAGGAAATTATTTTATCTGAACTTTTTTACTTTGGGGTTTGGCGAACGTGTTTGGAATAGTGACGAAGGAAATATTTCCTACAAGTGATAAAATTATGAACTGAGTCGTGAAGAAATGTTTTTTCTTCACCATCCCCTATTCCCATGTATTATGATTTAAATGATGCTGACAAAAATATTGTATTGTGCCACTTTATTGTTTTCGTATCTTGTTAACAGCTAAATATTTAATATTTGTTTTTCTTTTTTGTTTTCTTAAAACTACGCGTCGAACGTGCAGATCCGACTTTTATCATAAATACATCCCTTAAAGTGGAACGTTCCGCACCGCGTCGTTTCTCGCATTGTATAGAATGCTGTATATTTTCGTGAAAGAAATTCAATGTGAATGAAGAAGTTTCATGGTGTTGATAATACTTTATTTAACTGAATAAAATTCAAATATATATCAAAACTAATAAACCAGTGAAAAAATTTGAAATCTATCAAAAAGTGACTCAAGTTAAGGGATTGTTAAATTGTTAAAGATTATTAAAGAGTTGAGGTTATTAAAAAAAATATCCCATAAAAACCAAGTTTTTATTATACTCCCTTTCTTTGTAAAATATAACAACAATTAAAGACGAATTAAAACATATAACATAACACTAAACTTACAGTAATTTAATATATTTCTAAAATGTCAGATGTTTTGAGCTTTGATATGACATATATTCAAGAACACATTCATATTAGGTCCTTACATATGAAATTGGCGTTTTGCCGTACTGGCAAATTTGATCTCAAATATCTTCTCTTTGGTTAGGAATTCCAAATCCAAATTTATACAGCTATTTACTCATGTATTTGTGTTTTGAAAATTATAATTCATTTGTTTTTTCCTCAATTGTTTTTTTCTTTGCGTCACTCAGTTTACAAAATGAAAACCTTGAAATATCGCGTTATTTACGAGTACGAGTTCCACCGTGGCACCAGTGCTGCAGAAACGGCTCGAAGGATTAATGATGTGTATGGCGACGGTGCCGCAAAAGAAAACACAGTGCGTTTTTGGTTCCAACGTTTTCGTTCTGGAAATTTCGACCTGCAGAACAAGCCCCGTGGACGGCCGGAGACCAAAGTTGATAATGAAGAATTGAAGGCTATTGTGGAAGCGGATCCATCGCAAACCACATCCGAGTTAGCTGCAGGCTGCGGTGTTAGTGATAAAACGGTTTTAATCCACTTGAAGCAAATTGGTAAGGTGAAAAAGCTTGAAAGGTGGGTACCTCACGAATTGAGTGAAGCAAATCAACAAACGCGCGTTGACTGCTGCGTTGCATTACTCAACCGGCACAATAATGAAGGGAATTTAAATCGAATCATTACCTGTGATGAAAAGTGGATCCTGTACGATAATCGGAAGCGCTCATCGCATTGGCTGAACCCTGCCGAACCAGCCAAACCATGCCCCAAGCGAAAATTGACTCCAAAAAGTTACTTGTGAGCGTTTGGTGGACTAGTGCTGGTGTCGTTCACTACAGCTTTCTTAAATCTGGCCAGACGATTACGGCAGATGTCTATTGTCAGCAACTGCAAACCATGATGGAAACGCTAGCTGCTAAACAACCGAGGCTGGTTAATCGCTCTAGGCCACTGCTGCTTCATGATAACGCTAGACCACACACTGCACAACAGACGGCTACCAAATTAGAGGAGCTTCAATTGGAATGTCTAAGACATCCACCGTACTCTCCGGACCTTGTCCCAACAGATAACCATTTTTTTCGAAATTTGGATAACTTCTTGCAAAGGAAAAAATTCAACTCCGATGGGGCAGTCCAAACCGCCTTCAGAGATTTTATTGATTCCTGTCCGAATGGTTTTTTTAGTAAAGGGATCGATGAACTACCTATGAGATGACAAAAGTGCATAGATATCAATGGTACATACTTTGATTAAATAAATATATTATAATAAAAAAAAATCGGCTTTATGTTCCTCCCATACTAAACGCCAACTTCATATGTAAGGACCTAATATTTGTGAAGTTGTAATTTTTCAGAACAAAGTACTGTGATTTTTTTTTAAATCAAATTAATTAATCAATTATACAGAAAAATCTAATTCACGAAAAAATATTAGGTTACTAGTGGGATTCGAACCCAGGTCACCTCCTTTCCGGGGCCGGTGCTCTGACCACTAAGCTATATATATGTTTCCGTGAATATATCGACCTTATATGTAGTTCTTATTTTTATTAATAAATTAATAATGAATTAATAAAAATAATACCTTATATGTAGTTCTTATTTTTATTAATAAATTAATTAATAAATTAACAAAAATAAGAACTACATATAAGGTCGATATATTCACGGAAACATAGAGGGTTGCTATAGCTTAGTGATCAGAGAACCGGCCCCGGAAAGGAGGTGACCTGGGTTCGAATCCCAGTAGTAACCTAACATTTTTTCGTGAATTAGATTTTTCTGTTTATCTTTCTAACTGATTAATTAATTTGATTTAAAAAAAAAATTGATAAGACACTTCATGCTTTGAAAATTAAATTCTAAAAACATTTGTCAGTTAATTTAGATTTTCGACATTCGTACTAAAGTACCTATTACGTATACCTACGGAGTAATTCAAATTTAGAAAATATTCCGCGACGTTATCGGGCCGCCTTTGCTAGTAATCAAACTTTTGTAATGATTCCAATTTGAAAAAACTATTAAAAATTTGAAAAATCCAAAATTATCATTATTATTAATTTTTAACGAAAATTTTATAGATCTTCTTGGTCGTCGCCACGAGTCTGCTTGCAAAGTTTCAGCTCGATTGATCACGGAAAAAGGGTCCAAAATCGATGCAAAGTTTTTTCGACGGCAAGCCGGCAAGCAAGCAAGCAGACGCCACGAGTTAATATAAAGGGAGTAAAAAAAACACAAATCACTTTTTTTTAACCACTTTCTTAGATTAAACAATCAACACGTTTCGAGAACAATGTTCTCTCCTTCAGGATTATTGGTGTACTAAAAATTGAAAAAGTCAAACATGCAAATGTGTTACGGTGAAGGGATGGATGAGGGGAGGGAGGGGGGGTCATAGATGTTAATTATTATGGGTCATCTGGAGAGAATGGAATGTTATGTGGAAAAATATTCAATATTGGGTTATGCGAAAATTTTGTCTGTGTATTTATTAAATTTGAATTAATATTAACATTTTTCCTAATTTCAAGTATTTCTAGATTATTTATTTGTGGGATCTTATATCTGAAATGTAAAAATTTTAAACCTGTGTTAATATTAAATGTATTATTACGGTCGTTAAGTTATGGTTATTATTATGGTCGTTGGACATATTTATGTGTTAAATAAGACAGATATTTTATAGAACCGTATATTTTACTGAGAAGCAGATCTCGAAGTCTTTCTTATTCAGTGTCATCAGGAGAGCGTCCTATCATGACGGATGTGTAGGCCGAGCAGAAAAGTCCGAAGATGTAATTAATACATATTGCACACTGGCGACCTCTATCGTAGAAGAATGAAAACTCCACAACAAAATTCATATAATTTACGACCTCTGAAAAAAAAAAAAAAAAAAGAAGAAAGAAGAAGGTTCGTATAAAATTTCCGTTTTATTTAAAACATAAAGAAATAGTATACTTTAGTTTACGTACAGTTGCCAGTGTCGTGTGTTGCGTCGACCTAGTCGAGATCTTCGCAACATTATTATATTGCAGTAACAGTAAAATAGAGGGACCCACCACACACCCAGGGCCGTTCCATGAGCAATAGCTTCCATATCGGCCCTACACTCCTGCCACCCGTTTTCGGCATTTTTTTAATGCTAAAGTGGCCATGCTCACCGTTTCGCTAACACTCATGGAAATGCGAGCAGGATGGGAAGGCGTCCACACAAAACCTCTTCTCCGTCTCCGAGGCGCAGGAACAAATGACTATCGGAACATACTTATAATCCATTAAGTGGGAATTACAAGTAACATATATAAATGCTACAGTTGAAGTACAAATGTGGATGCACAAAGTCCAAGCGTGACAAAAGTGTTCAAAAAAGATATGAAAAAAAAACTGGATACCCGATACATGAGTCAAATGTACATTGAAAAATGTATATAACAATTAAGATAGAAATACGAGAATAAATTAAACAAAGCACATGTGAAATATACAAAAGGAATAGGTATAAACATAGTAACACAACATGTAGACATACAACTTAGGAGCCAGATTAATTAAAATTAATGCGTCCATAGCATATGGATGTTTTTAACTTTTATTTTTGTTTGCGAAAGAATTGTTTTATTTTATTTTATTCGGTCATCCAACAGGGAGACACAATCACTTGGTAAGACAAAATACAAAAAAAAAGTTAAATGTCTCCCACAATTAAAGGATAACACAGATAGGACACAACCATGGATAAGTCAATTTGATAATGACAGATAAAACAATTTTAAATTAGTAGTCGCAGAAAAAACTTATTTTTAGTTTAAGAGTTAATTAAACGGTTATGGCCGTGACGTGGGTAACAAAATTTTTTAATTAAAAAAAAAATGTAGCATTTAGAGCATAGACGTTTTCAGTACATAAAGATATCATATTGAGCTGTCCAAACCCGCATATAAATAATTTTTAGCATTTTATAAATTGGACGCTTTCAGCATAACTACTTCCAATTATAGCTCTCCGCTTCCTTTATATGCAAATAAAATACAAGGAAAAATAAAAATGGCTTTTAATGACCGTATTTTTACATTTTTGGCACTCAGTGTAGCGAATATTAACGTACACAATTACGAGATATAAAAGGTCATTTAAAGAAATGTGACTTCCATTAACTGCAGCTAATGGAGGGGACTACAAACAGAGATAGAGATCGTCTGTGATACCGTTAAGACATAAAACATACAATAGCTGCACTATAAAGCAATACGTGTGGTGTAAAATGTTTTAAGATAATGCAATGTTAAGAAGATGCGATGATGCACTAGCATAAAACCTGATCTAAAAAAGAGTTCTTTTGTTCAACAAAATAGAGTATATTATATGAGCCTATAATCATGGGTCATTTTTTAATGTCTAAGATCGCATGTTTTGTAGAAAAATGCAAAATACTACTTGATGTACTGATAAAAGTTTGATTTATATAAATTCTAAATAAATTATTAAAATTAACAAGAGTATACTTTTTTACACCACTAATTTCTTGAAAATACCAACATGTTTCAGGGCCAGTGGTCCCTTCATTTTTTCATTGTTAAGGACCAATTTATTGAAGAAGTCTTTATAAATTGATACTTAAATGTAATTCTTGTAATTATTATATGCATAACTTACTACAATAAAATAAAATAAAAATAAAATACAATAATTTATTATTATATACAAACACATGCCGGCTTCTTAATGAATAAATAATATATTATATTTTTATATTTGAATCAAGCCAATTTTAAAATAAAAAGTTTGGATAAGGTATAGGTAATTTGCTTACTGATCTCTGTGGTTCAATCTAATTTTGCAAGTAACTCTTAAACGAAAAACGCTTAATAATATGCCCATTTTGAACAAATACAAATAATGAAAGAATTTTATGAATTAATTTCATTGTTGAAATAATATTTCATCATATATAAAAATGTTAACTACTGTATCGATATTGTAAAGAAACTTTAAAATATAATTCCTTGTAGATATTATTAATGTTTTCAGCTGGAGTGTATTCTGGGTATCCTTGAAATTCGGTAAAGTCTTCAGTCTGAGGGAGTTCTGGTTGAATTTCGGTAAGACCTTCAGTCTGGGGGAGTTCTGGTTGAATCTCAGTAAAGTCTTCGGTTTGTGGGAGTTCTGGTTGAATTTCGATAAGATCTTCAGTCTGGGGGAGTTCTGGTTAAATTTTTGTAAGATCTTCAGTCTGTGGGAGATCTGGTTGAGTTTCGGTAAGATCTTCCGTCTGGGGAAGTTCTGTGCAATAGAAATAATTATTACATAGTTAAACATTAAATAAAACTCGTAATGTAGATATTGACAGATAGTATACCAAAAATGTACGTAGGTATAATCAAGTAATGATCTTAACATAAAATTTTTTTCTGTATCTTTTTTATCGCCACATACTCTAAAACCTGCCCTTATCAGACTCTTTGAGCATCAATCCCAGATAACCAATTGACTCCAATAAATTTGATCGTAAATTTTGAGATAATCAATGTGAAAAAAATAACTTTTTCACTTTTAGAGTTTGTTTCGTTATCATTGTGATTAGACGACATGTATTTTTAAATAACTCATACTCGTATCAAAACAAACATATAATAACTCATACATTAAATAAGCATCACGTTAATCAACTTGGCATGGTTTCGATGCAAACTGTATCTTCGTCAGAACGGACGTACATTAATATCAGATTAAACAGAATACGTAAGATGATACAGTGTCATACATTCGATAGTTCAGTGGTATCGTGGTATCAAATGATAAAGCGGTATCGAAACCGGTGAGTTATGGCCATACCGTCTCGGTTTGGCTTCTCCCATCTTCATCTTGATGGATGAATCCTTACAAGTTCCTTACGCGACATTTTGAGTTTATTGGTGCTCATTTTTTGTTGGTCTTCGTTACCTTCTTGTGTACTAGTGACTTTAAGTCGTACATTTTAGCGCATAGTGGTACCTTGGTAAACGTTTTTAATCCATTCCAAAAACTTGGACTAATACCAAATAGGACATAAACCAAATTAAATTTTTCAATAAGAAATAAAGGGAAAATGATTCATTGATGGGTTACATAAAGTAATTTAAATACTATTTTATACCAAAATGCATAAATACAAAAGTAATCATATTAAATAAATGGAAATTTATCATTAACATTGACGGATGTGCATGCCAGCTTTATAGTTCTCAACATTATCTTGTTTCATCTAAATGATCCTCACCATTTTCTTCGATACTTACTTATCTAACCATTAACTTTCTCAAAACTCATGTTTAATGAATTTACAAAAAAAATCACGAAAAAACACAAAATTTAGTGTAAACTCAAAAGTAGCGTCTCATTTTGTGACTCATTTTGACGCACACGAGTCGTATTCCAAACAAACGTCGTATATCAAACAAAAAAATTCACTTCGGTCTATCCTCTCTGACAACCTCTGTGAAGAAATAGCTTGTGTTTTTTTAAATTTATTTGTAAATAAAATTTTAATAAATTTTTAATACATCTAAAATTTACATGCACATAATTCAAACATTTTCAATTACTTTGTTATGTTATGATGTTATGACATAGAGTAAAATATATATCATATATATATATATATATATATATATAAAAGAAGTGAATTAAACTAGTTCTTTATTAGAGGGAAATACGTCACAGTGTAAGAATGTCCCCATTCTCAACAATCTAAGCTACATTTACACTGCAGTTTAAGTATTTAATCTTATATAATTAAATTCTCTAGACGCATTAAAATAGATGTATTTTAAAAAAAAATTATACCGAACCGAGTCTCTTAAGTAAAAGCGTTTTCTTCTAATAAACAGTGACATATTTACTAAGATATTGTCCTTTATATCGCAATTAGTTTGACCTTTTCATAATTGTTTCAAATTTTCCAAGCTTGTGGTGACTTTTCTAAAAAAGGCCAACGTATTGGCTCCAGCTAAATTATGGAAAAGGAATTATATTAAGTCGGTTCATATCTACCTATTTACATTGTTGGTCTGAGATCTGTGATGATGATTACCTAAATATACCAATCAATTTATCAACGTAAAGATACTGAATAATGGATAGTTTCAAATGATAGATAAATAATATATTTATTAGCCGTAAACCCATAAAAAAATCATGGAGCGATAATAATTACCAACAACCCTTGCTTATAACTTGAGCCGCGCGCTAATTGACGTGTGACACTTGGACGCCCGGGCTTCATTAACGGCTAGTCATCTTCAATGTTGTTGTTGTAATTTCAGCCTAGTTCCAGCGATTTAAGGACAGATAGACATTTGAAATTAGTATAGTTGACTTTGACTTTAACCTAGATGATTATTTATAAACAATTCGCTATAATGATATAAACCAATAGTGTGAATTCCCCTTCATACCTTATTTTACTAACATTTAACACAATAGTACAACAAAAACCGTTTATATTTTGCGCCGTAACTATTCCGTAAATGAAACATATAAATAAATGTAGGGATTTTCTTCACCGAATCCGGATGTTATCCCGGACTCACTTTTCCAGATTACCCCCGAATCCAAGGATTGAATCCCGAATTGAATTCTCTGTAAATTCTACCATCGAAAGATATCATATATTTTCATAGAGTCGCATTGAATTTCTTTCAAAAGAGTGTGGATATTTAAAAGGCGTTTAATTTCCCGAAATATCTGCAGCCTCAACTTGGGATGAATTATATTGTATTTTATTATATTAAAAATGAAATAACAATATTTCCAAAGAAAATTGAATGAGAATACAATGCATCAAACCAAATCAAAATTGAAAATTCTCTGACGAGGTATTAAAAGAAACTAATATTAGCATAATATAGACATTAGATAATGAGGTATAGAAAGCAAAATAAATGTCCGTCATTAACGCTGTTATGATGGCACTGTAAACTTCTGCTGAAATACATGAAACATGATAATTTCGTTGTCTGTCCGTCCGTCCTCCATCTGTCTGTCCCCGTAACTTCGTGTAACGTCTGTGAATGTGAATGGTACCCACCGCTTACCCAGGACCGTTTTATGAGCAAAAGCTCCCATATCGGTCCTTCTCATTCGTCTCCAGGTTGACATTTTTTTAGCTACAATGCAAGACCGTGCTGCCCCGCACGGGTCGTATAAACCGGTGCGAGGCGGCACGGCCGCAAAAACAAAACCATTCACAGACCGACACCATTAGATACGTCTTTATTGCATAAAAAAATACATAAATAAATTCAAGAACAAAGAAAAGGTAAAATAACAAAATAAGAAAAATAATAATACAAAATAATACGAAATAATACAAAATAATACAAAAATAATACAAGAACAAAGAAAAGGTAATAACAAAAGAAGAAAATAATACATAGTAGACGAATTTCGCGGTGGCGGCAGTGGATGGGTAAGGTCAAACAGACACCCCCTTAACAGGGAAAGAGACGATATAAAAAAAAAATACATTTGGATATCCGGGTAGGGAAGCACAGGACCGGCAGGTCTTCGTCCAATGCAGGAGCCCACACATTAACACAACACCGGGGAATGACAGAGTCAAACCACCAGTACACAAGAAAACTTATCGCACAGATCCCCTCAGGATTTCCCAACGGGACACCCACACCCGAATGAACCCTCGGAAGCATCCGAAGTTCCTTTCATTCCTCACTAGGACATCATTGGATGGTCGTCCTGTCACGGTCATTCCAAACTCAGTTAATCCTGCTAACATATTCTCTCTCGTGTAACGTCTGTTCGAATTCACCTCTTAATCCCCGGGCCACCAAACCCGAACCAACCAATGAATGCATGTGGCTACGGCCGCCTCTCCGTAGACCGCCAAAAAGATATAATAGGGTGCAAAGATGCGAACCAATGTATCGTCATAAACATAATAATATTTAATATAACGTTCTTTCTCGTGTGTCCGGAGGATAACCTTGATGCTGCGGGATTCCAATGAAACACATTGGCTTTGTCTTGATATTTATTTGATTTACAATATGCTCCCGCGACAATTACTGGGTCTACAAATAAAGTACAAGATTTTTGAGGCGGTTGCGTGGTAAAGAGAGCCCGCAAAATGACGCCTCGCACTTTATAACATTCGCTATCTCTTTCTTTCAATCTGTTACTCTCGTTCATCGGACAGACTCGAATGATGTCTGATGCGTTACATTAAAAAATCCATTAGAAAATTAGATTTATCTAAAAAATATTTATTTATATATTATAGTATCACAGCTGGTAATAAATATATCCCTCATGATAAAACAATACCTCGCTTTTGACAAAATCAAGTTTTTGTGTGTATTTGTCTTTCAAATGTGTGGATGTGTTATCTGACAAATGATTGTATCTTTAAAAAAAATATTTGTGCCTATTATTTCATGAAAGAAATTCCTCTTATTCTATTTATTGTAAAGATTCTAGTTTTTTTTTTTAGTTTTTTGCCTAGCCTGTAAAATTTGTGTTAAATGGCTTACGAGGTTTTGTTTTACATGAGCGATAGGTATGTTAAATATGTTAATCATTTTAAATAAAAGATAGACTTGTGACTATAACACTTTGAATACCAGACATATTCCAGAGATGGTACAAGCAGGATCAACGTGGTCTTTAGAACAAAATACAATGCGTATTCAGAGATTGCGATACTTGACATAGTAACTCATTACTTGAAGACTATTTATTTCTATAATGTTGACACCTTTGGAATTAGATTCAAAGTGTGTTTCGAGATGGCAGCACATTCTTTCGTATTGCATTACAGATGGTACCCACAACCTATACTTTGTATAAATTACAGATAAACATTTTCTGACACGTTCCGAAATCATGCTCGGAGATCTTTAGTTAGCTCAAATCTAAGCGTTTGGACCTGAGACCTCGATATGTAGTGTTTCATAAATATTTTTAAAGTCATCTTCTTTTGGCGCGTTCGGAGTAAAATTTTAATTGTAGAAGAATGGTGTAACGGGGTATGTAGCGAAATCATGTAGCGAAAATGCGAGCTCACGAAATGCACTTGATTATTATTGACTTTTCCTGAAATATCTAAATCTAAAAAATATCTAAATATAATAATTTCGATCGAACTGAATTGAATTAAAATTACATGGATGGGAGCAAGGATCAAACCCTGATCGTCCGAACGGCATGCAGCAAACAAACCACCTATCATTGGCTCTTTTCAGTCCGTCAAAAACACACTATATATATTACATACTAGCCGTACATACTTGTGAAAAGTCACGGAATGTAATTTACACTAGAGAATTTATTATTAATAATAATATTTTACTTTTTGTAATTCTTTCATAATATTAATTATTTCAACAAAATTAATCATTTTTGAGATAGTTATCTATTTAAAAAACGTTAACAAATCAAAATATGTGTATAAATAAAAAATAAAAAATGAAAAAAATCTACCGACTTGAAGTTGAACCTCGGCCTCCTGCGTGACGGGCGAGGATACTCACCACTATGCAACGAGAATATAGGGGCGAGTGACTTAATAGCTTTATTTAAAATGCAAAGTAATATTTATTCGCATGTTTTCCTTTGATAAATCTGTGGGCGAAAAGATGTAATAATGATGCAAGAAAACAATTTTGAAAAATATATATCTAAAGGGTAATTTTTTAAGAAATATGATAAAAAAATTGAATTAAATTAGTCGTATTATTGCATTAATAAATATTTTAAATCAATAAAATATGAATATTAATCTATTATTACCACAATCACGCCAAAGAAGTATAACTTCTACCGCACATACATGATTACACGCTTCTCCAATTATTTTGTTTACCTTTTTTTCTTCTTTCTAATAGATTCATCTTATTTGTTATAATTTTCATTGAACATATATAGAATATAGGTTTTTAATTTGTAAAATGTACAAACAAAATATTTTTATTAAAAAACACCTAATATTCAAATTAATGTAAACGAAAAATATTCAAAAAATTAGGTTCTCTCTTTTTTTCAATATTTCAATTATTTATCAATATTTTTCTATTCCAGTAGAAAGATTATTCGCCACATATTTTTTAAAATTCTTGATAATATGTATAAAAATACGCATCCGTTACCATTTCTTTATCAAATAAACAATCGCTTTAATTTTTTGCTGACTCCAATCTTTTTCATTCACTTTCTCGTAAATTTATCCCAGATCTGAAATTTCAATTTCTTTTTTAGAATTATGGCTAAAATAAATTCAAAACAGAAGTGATGGTCCAACGATTTTAACTATCCCAGCAGTGATTTTATTTTGGGAATAAAAATATCGACGTGTTCCTAAAACTGTATCGAAAATTCAAGTCCCGGCATTTCTGTTGAATTTTTTTAAAATAAAGAACAAACGAAGGCACTCTTCTATTATTAAAAACTAGCGGAAACCAATCCAAACACCCGAAGTCCATCCATGACGTAAAACCAAATTCAATCTACCAGTGTTTATATAAGGAGCTCAAATCTGGACTCTGAGCTCTATTGATTATAGAATTGCGGGTGTTTGGGCGCAAAATTCTGAGAAGAATCTTTTGTCTGATGCGTTGATATTATCAGGAATTTGCGGCGTGGCGAAGGGATCCAAATAAAACACTTAAAACAATTAAACTTTTATTTAATACACAAAGTCATTTGATATAAACTCGCACTAGAATGCTTCTGTAATTCGCATTTCACTCGTGACATTCTAGAATATTCCACTTGTCTCTAGTACACTTTATTTACACCGTTTCTATCGCACAGATTGATATCTATTGTCGGATTCTTTGTTCAATCGCAGCTGATCGCAACAAAAAACGATCCCCGATAGCAATGGCGTCACCGCTTGTATACAGAACGTTCTTTTGTCAATGATTGAATAAACATTGATAATATATAATGATAATATAATGATAATAATTGATTGGCGAGGCTCAGAATAGACGAATGTATGGACCTCCTCAAGACCAACACCAGGCTCTGATATCATTTTTGATTAGTTAGGAGAAGATACCAATTAGTTTTCGTCGATTGCCGTTAATAAGTCACTATCACCGTGAGGCCATATACCTAGTTACCACGACCAGTGACGTTGTATTGATAAAATACTAAATAACAAAATATTTGCGTCTTATAACATTTGTACATGGTATTGCAGATAACATTACATTTGTTACTAAATATTTTCAAATCTATCCAGCATTGTGTATTATGCTACTGGACAAATATTACTTACAATTAATGCAATTTAATTAGTATATTCAAATATTATTTTCTGGAGAAACTATTACAAGATCGCTGTAGAGCCTTTAAATATTGCCCAAAAATTAATCTTTAAAATTATGTTCAAAAAATTTCTTAAAGCCATCATCATAACCTGTATACTTCGCTTTGTTACTTAAAAAATTACACAGACAGTTATTTTTTTTTTATTAACAAAGCTATTACCAAAATAACTTAGAATATTCTTGATACTAGAATGGGTGTTCCCCTAATCCTTATGTATCAACCGAATAATGCCAAGACTGCAAGAGAAAAATATGTTTTTTTTTCAAGACTTATTATTTTTTAATTTTCTTTGTGAAAAATTAAGATTACGATTAAAACTGTTAAAAAAAATGATTCAAAGTTTTATCCTTAATGATAATAATGATAAAGAAATGTTTTATTATAGTCAGTGTGGGCACGTTAAGTTTATTTTTACTGACACAAAATTATACAATGAAGACATATTGATAGTATCTACAGCTGCAGGTGTACAAGAATCATCTGTAGGATACAGCTTTTAGTTTATTTATGTGCATAGAACTGTATTAGTATGCAAATTATTATCGTATATGCCAACATACGTACAAATATTTCTTTTATATTTTATCTTTTTCACAGAATTAAATAATTTTATGTAGTATTTTGTCCTCATTTTGTTGAAAAGCTGCTCATTTTGGCACAGGTTCATTTTCCATTTCCTGGTATTCTTGTATTTAAGTTCACATTAAATAAATAACTAAAATAAAAAATTGTAATACAATACAACGTAAAATATTTTTGGGGAAAGAGGGTTAAATATATTCATTACACGAATTTCAACCCAACAATATGGCTAAAGTTCATTGATCGAGTTTAATAACTATAATATCAGAGGACTTGAACTATGTTATGTCATTAAATCCATCGCCCGAAAGTTCAACTATATACCTCTTTTACGTCCTTGGAGACCACCTAGTTAGTTCTATAATTTTTCTCTCTTAAACGTTTAGAGGACAAAAACGTATTAAAATAATTATGTGAATGAATACAGCCTATGAATTTTGAGTTTTGTAATTATTGGCTGAGTGATAACAGTTCTTCTCAGAGAAAATCAGATTATGTGTGAATAGCGCTTTAATTCAAAAATTTTATTCAGTATCATAATTTATATTTAAATTTATCATTACGTCATGAACTTTTGATCGAAAGAAGAACCTTTTGGCGTTTATATTTATCCGTACAAATATTATTGAAATCTGACGATACAAAAACAATTTTATTTTAAGTTTAATTCGGCGACTCATTAAAATAATGTTTAAGGGTTTATTCATATTTTTAATATTTAAATTTTACAATTCTAGTTTTAAATAGGATAATTTAATTTTAATTAAATTGACCGATTTGGATTCGTTAGAAATAAGTAATGTTTGCCAAAATAATCAAAATATCATATATTTATTATAATTTATGTTACCAGCATCCTCTTAATGATATTTTTCATCATATCTTTGATGATTTTTTGTAATTATGTGAAGTACTAGAATTCGGAAAATTTTAAAAAATTGTCTTAACAATGTCAACAAAAGATAATAATTTAATGTAGAGTAATGTTAGGTTCCGAAAGTGGTTGACGAAATATGTGTTTAAACTTAAGTAGATATGTTATTATGTACTAACCGCTATGGAATTCGAAGAAAACACTATAATTGAAGCAGAACTTTCTTGATTGTTCAGACCCGAAAACAATCGCATTAAAAATCGCCCTATTATGTCTCTCGCTGAGCGCAGATTTTAACTTTAACTGCTGCCCCATACCCTTCGCCCAGTGGCAATGTCCAGTATTTATATATCGCTCTACACTTTTCTAGAATACTCGAGGCCCAACATATTTTTCTTATTTCCTTCTATCGTAACAATATAAATAGAGTTCGCTTTAAATATGAATGAAAGTTTACTCATTATACCGAATTCTAAGAATGATATTCATGATATTTTAAACAATCTAGTGGTGCTACCGAAATATTATATTCGTGGAAATCATATATTTACATTCAAATGGCAGAGTCTGCCTTTAATTTAATCCACCGAGGGTCTTCAAAGTTATAAAACAACTGTTCATTTCAGAACACTACTAGACAACTTTTCCGCTCATGTTTGATTATGTTAGAAACCACAGTAACCAATGGCGGTTGCGGTTATCTCATATTGCTGTCATAATATTAAACGCCAATTAGTAAAGTGTCAGCAAACAATAAACAATAATTTTATATTTAAATGTTCATTTTATATTTAGGCGTACACAGCGTGTACAAAGACAATTCTTTAACAATTCATTTTATTTTAATTTCTATACTTAATATTATTGTGGTAATATAAAATATATTTCGTTCACGTTAAAACAAGACTTTGTAATCCACTTTATATAGATTTTACAGGGTAGGCAAAAATTTCGTTATACCTGGAATCTTTACAATGAATAGAATACGGGAAATTGTTTTAATGTAATAAGAAACATGAATAAATAAATATTCACACATTATAAAGAAAATATACAAAAAAACTTAATTTTGTTAAAAGTGTGCTATACGGTGTATTATTTTATCTCTTTATATTTGGCTTTGGTCAATTTATGATATGTGAAAAAATGTAATTTTACTGTAGAAGTGTTTGAATATATCAAGTTTCTCGGTAAATCAATTTTAGACTTTTATCATTAAACTATTCGTAAGCCCGTGAAAAATTATGGGACATAATAATAATTAATAACAACCCTTGCGTGTAACATGAGCCGCGCGCTGATTGACGTGTCACACTCGGACGCCCAGGCCTCATTAGCGGCCAGTCATCATCTGTATTGTTGTTGTAATTTCAGCCTAATCCAGACAGACATTCGAAATTAGGATAGTTGATGTCATTTTGATACCAATGCCATAATCTACCCACCATAAAATTATTGTAGGTTTATTATGTTTAAAAACTACTTACAAAACTTTCACCCACCAACTTTCTACTCACCAACTAAGATAAAACTGATGATTAAAAATCTAATGGAATGACTTACTTATCTACCTATTAATTGTCCGATGACCACAGATATATGAGTAAAATATCACGCACTATAAATTATTATATATATATAATATATAGATATTATATATATATACACGAAAAAACGTAATTGTTTTTTCTACATGGTACAAGCCACGGTGTCCCGAAGTTGACTGAGCATGCCAATTCCTGCCGCTTACGCTGACCCTCTCGTAGAAGGCGCAGATTGGAATAAGATTTACATATGTACTTAAACATCGAGTTATGAAGGTTTTTGTTATTTGCCATGCCTTCCAAAATAATGCCAAAATGCCATATTATAATATTGTATATAAAATAAACACATGACGAAAATGTGGAATCTTCTAGATTGTTTTTATAATCCCAGCCCACCTACACTAGATAATAATATCAATTGAAAAAAATAACGTTTCCTGATGGCGTATCTTTTGGTCGAATGTCCCCGTGGTTGGTCGTAATGATAATTGGTTTAAGTGATAAATTGGACCTGTTATCGTTCACCTAATATCTCTACAGTGATTCTCAAAAAGTCGTGTACCATTGTTATCTATTAAATTGTACAAATATTATCACATATTTTCACTTCTTACGAATTCAATACCTGCATTTATTCATTGAATCCAGATTATTCAAAAAGATCTCATATATCGTTTGGAAGATTATAGTGAAAGATTTACAGATGCCGGGCTTTTTCAGAGCATCCGTGATGCATTTTTTACTCCCTTTATCTGTTGTTTGTGGTGAAATCATTTAATTAATTTTTCACTTAATTGCCAAATAGCGAGAGCTCTGATCTTTCAAAAATTAAATCATTTTTTACTTGATTTGGTAATTATTTCGATTGAAATTAATAATTATGCATCATTATTGAGTGCTCAGCCGTAAATTTCAGCGTTTAAATTTGGATAAACGGTTTACATTTGGATACTGCGTGGGTGATGTTAAAAAATCGATTACAAATGTATGAAAAAGCGTATAAAAAAATGTGTTCAAATTATTTTTGCTTCGCTTATTTTTAGTAACTAACTAACTAACTGACCATCACGCCGTTTCCCCGCAGAGGTAGGCAGAGAGGATTGAACGCCACACTCTTCTATCCTGGCACACCACTTTTGCTTCGGCCACATTCATACAATTTCTACGGTTATTGCGGCTTTTAACAGGGCCATCCACAAATACTTGTAGTATCTGATGGTCCCGGTTCTTTCACGGACGCCCTCTATTCCTGTTGCCTTCAACTCTCGCCTCATATATTTTCATAATCATATTTTCCTCATTCATACGTTCCACATGACCAAATCATCTCAGATAGAATAAAGAAAGGAGTGCTGAGATGGTTTAGTAACTACACGTGACCAAAGCCATACAACGTGTGAACACTCGACTAGTTTTTACTAGAATCATAACATTAAGTACTTATTATATTTATGTTATGTAATAAATATGAATAAGAACATAAAGAATCACAATGAAGACGAGAATAACTTGTTAATATACTTGTTCACCTTCAATCATATTTATAAAAATGTTACCGATGAGGTAAGAAGAGCATAATTATAAACTATGTACATCCTGACTTAAACGGAAGGTCAATTGACGGAGTTAGTATAACATACTTAGTATGTATGACTTTAGGAGTTTGTGCAAAACATAGGCATCCTCAATCCAATATTGATAAATGGATATTAAACTGAATACCATCCGCTCCAAATTTTGTCGAAATAAATTCAGTCGAACCAATTTATACCATATTTTTCTTAGATTGTTATTCTTTATGGCTTTGAAGATGATTTTTCGGCTAACTTTTCATTTAACCCTGTCAAACGTTGTTTTATTGTTTTGTATTTGCAACAATGTTATACATTACCCACTTAAAGGCTTATAAGCTATCGTTCAACATTTTTTATTAACATGGGACTCATGCTTCATAAGGTAATTTATCCCGAAGATACGATTTAAAAGACGTACTCACTAAAATTGTATCTCACCTATTTTAAATTTCATCATCAATGTTTTCTCAGTTTTGTTTACTAAATTAGGAAAAAAATCTTGTATTTATCTACCTCAAGATTGATACATAATAATCCACAAGTTTTTTTTTAGATTTACATATACTATTTTATTCTAACCCAACCAAAAACGAGAAAAAACTCAAAAAAAATTATGTTCAATTATAATTCGGGGGCGCAGTCATCTTTAATGTTGATTATTGTTTCTCATTTGCTTGGAAGATGCTCAATTCTGCGGACGAATAGCGTCCAGTGTCCTTGTGGTGCAACTTTCGTCCTCTTTCACAGCCGTTAGAAGGTCCTGGTCATCAAGAATATCGATGACCAGGCCATTTCCTGACTTGTCGTCATAGCTGATGTTACCAGCTTTGTAACAAACCACTCCCAACATGTGTTCTCGCTAATTGTCCCTTCACTGAAAAGATTATTGGGAAGACTCAGCAGCTTTACATCCTTTCTCAAAGTGGCGCAGCATAATGTGACTTATATGTGTATGGTTTTCGAAGCGCATTTTATGTTCGCGCATCATAATTTATACTTCTATATCATACATAAAATAAACAACGAATCACCAAATCGCCAAATACAGAACTATTTGAACGTAAGGATGTACCAGCCGCAAGAACTGACAACTAAAGAGATATCCAAAGATTACGGATCCCTGATCTATGCAGTTAAAGGGACGGGCGTCGAGCTTTGCTGATGCGACGATTGAAAACCATCGAAAGGATTTAGCCAGATGGCTGTAATAAAGTTAACAACAGATTTGTATAAAATAAATTCATTACATAACTCAAATATTACCTTAAACGCATCTAAGTATATCTTCAAAAACATCGCAAAAACGCGGATAAAATTATTCATCAACTTAATATATTAAAAATCTATCACGCGGATCACTTAAGAGATGTTAAAAAAAATGTTCTTTATTTGTTGAAATATTTTCCTTATAGGTTGGGAGTCACATTTTGCTAGCACCGCTCTGTCGGTCAGTTGTGGAAGATAATTTACTTAGTGCAATTGCGAGACGCGCGCGGAGCGAAGTATTACAGTTATCATTAATTAAACATCATTAAAAATACAGTTGTAATTAACTGCGACGTTGAGAATAAAAATCTCAATCAGTGGACCGAATTTCATCTCGCAACACCAATCGAAATGGCCTTCTTCCTCGACACCTTCACCCAGCATCTGAGGAGACTGTTTTTCATCTCTGACACACAGATGATTGAGGAGAATGCCGAGATCGTGGAAGACGCCGCACCAAGTGATACATACTATTTACTAGATGTATTGTCTGTTGACAAAATTATGTTTTGTGTTTCGGGACTTCCCTACATGGAGTACGGTCACTGACGCATCTACAAATGCTGCGATAAGAGTTTTTTTAATCTGTAAAATAATAACTCTTTGATACAAGCATTAAAATATTTCAAAGTGATACGTGTGAATGTGATAATATAAACATTATCTCTACGCTTACAGTTTACTTCTTATACGATAAAATTATTAATATGTTATGTAAACAGGTATTTTTTACTATGTTCTTTTCATCAAATTCTATTTTAATTTAATATAATTAATAAAAAATAAACTTGGTTTTCACCACTATTGTATGGAAAAATATCAACAACAACCCCTTCGTCAGAATACAATTGTATCCTCTGAAACAGGTTGATATTTTTCAATAAAAAAGTGATGAAAACTAAGTCATTTTTATTTAATATATAGGAGTAATGTTATCACAAAATAATTTTCCTTTTTTGTAGAAGAAAATATATTTTAATTCTTTCGACTGGTTTTTTGTGTTTTTTTTTTTCAAAATATTTTATTTCATTTTGTAATTATGTATTGATATTATTTTTATAAAAAATTTTAATTAAATATCAATCTGGCAATATAAAATGGTAGCTGTATATCTCGTGGACATATAAAAGTGATTATAAAATGGTTGTGTTTCGTCATATAAATCGTAAGAGTAGGTACACACACCTTTCCATTCAATCATACTTAAATTATCTCAATTTTAAAATTATCTACATTTTTTTACCTTTTCTTTTACTTTTGTTTGTCAATAAGTAGTTATATCCACTCTCTACAGCATTTTAAATTTTATCATTTATATTTTACATCTTTTCTTTATTGCATTGTTTTTATTTTACACATCTGAAAAGTTTTTTTTAACTATTACACATAGATAAACACTTACACTGTACTCACACAAGTGGAGGGTAAGAGTAGAGAGACAAGGAGAAAATCATGTATTATTTTATTATAATTAATAAAAATAAACTTAGTTTTTACCACTTTTGTATTGAAAAATGTCAACATGTTTCAGAGCCCATGGCCCCTTTGCCAGGATACAATTGTATTATTTTAATAATCTCTATGTTTATTTATACTTTTATACCCTTTAAATTTGATCACAATAAATAAATAAAAATTAAGACTTGTTCACACTCTCTTTGTGGTACCATATATTTTTTTAAAACAGAGATGCGAACGCGGATTACATGTCCCATCAATATTCTTAGTATTCTCAAACTAGGCTAAAAACCTTAGCTATGAAAATAGGACTAACTCGCTGGGATTCTAAAATGGGGCTCAAATCACCGACCACCAGATCACTAGGCGAGCGTCATAACCACTATGTCAACAAGCTACTCAAATCGCACTTAAATTTTGTTGCAAAAATGAAACATGTTTCGGGAGCGATACTTTCTTATTCAAGACAACGAATGTACTAAAATTAATGTTCAAACATTTGAAATGTCTTAACAATAATAATGGTTCGGAATTAACGAACCATCTAATAAAATCTAATCCCTCTTTTGATTTAATTACCGGTTTCAAAATTTTATGCAGCAATACCAGTGGTCTTCATTTAGATAATCTAGAAATTTTTAACAAAAACTTAAATCAAATTAATTTTGTAAAAAGCCTTCCCTTAAACCTGTTTCCATTATAATTACTTTGTACTTACGTAATTTGTAACCACGCTCCCTCTAACTTATCGGTCTATTCTTGAATATTTATTTTAGTATATTCATTGTCCTGAAAAAATGAGCATCGATTCCAAAATATGTAAATTTGCTTAAAACAAACTTGTAATTATTGTTATTTAATAATTAAAATCTTAATAATATGATTATGATAATTTTAGTATTTTATTTCGATTATTTTTCGAAATATATGATTACGTAAAAGTCATGCTTAAATATATTCTCTGAACGTCTTTACGTAATAGCATGTTGTTTCACAGCAACATTAGCTAGTTGAATGAACATATGTTATGTACATATATAAGTGTCCTTTGACAACGAGTCTTTTGTTTCTAAAAGCTCTATGCATTTTGGTCAGTTTAAATCTCTAAACGATGTTTGAACAACGGGCAGACTCTGTTTATCTTGAGCAGTTTCACAACACTACGGAGATAAAACAAAATTGTTTGAGCTTCGGTTTTCTTTTATTTCTCATATATTTTAATAAAATGATTAACGTTTTGAACAAGCAATTATTTTAATTTAAGATTTAGATAATCATAAGCCTAATTGACTCATGGTATTGTATAAAATAATAGCTGAATTATTCTTAACGGCTAATATTTTAAGCATTCTAAAATTTAATTAATTGGATACTTCTCGAGTAGATATCTCGTGTTAAGAGATTTTGGCATTAATATTACAGCGGCGTACAGAATTTGTAATAAACTGTACTTATCTTCAGAAACTATAGAAATTCTAAGAAAAAATATTAATGATATATATATCTCGTAATATTCCTATCACAATAATTACAATGTTATTCAGATTATAATATACGGGTATGCCATTAAATTCTGTCAGTCAAATATTTTATTATGCTTATTTTTTCCAAAATATTAATATATTTTAGCCTATATTTTCATTTGGCATTTTAGTGAAATTATATTCAAGGTCATTCTTATCATATCCAAGCGGATTTTCGCCAATAGAAATTAATATGCCTATATATTTTTGTAAACACTTTAAAATGTTGTCATCTATAAATGTGAAATAAATAAATAAAAATAAATAAATACAAACTAGTGAAAAATATTTTAACTGATATCTTACTAGTGAAATTATATTGGTTTCCGAACTGTTATTAAAATTGAATTTAACAGATCATGACAGATGTCTATATCCGGATTGAAATTGACCTCTTAAAATAACAATTTAAGGTTTAAGTTATTGCGTGAAACAAGTTCTTATTGCATTATTAATTTCTTCTTTGTATTTCAACATTATATACCGGATATTAAAATAAAGTTTCACCGATACTGCGCAGTGAATCTGTAAATCTGTTTTCACTACCCTAACGGGTAAAATATATTTCTACTAGTGAAAATATAGACTCACTTGAAATACAAATTCACTGTAATACAGCACGCGCCTCGCGTATAACGACCACGAATGGTATTTAGAATAAACATTTTATTCTAATAACTCAAATATTTGAAATTAATCAATAAATTACTTTTTTTTAATCCATTTATTTTTTTAAATATTTTTTACGTGTCTACGTTATGTTCAGTACGCTGAATGCAATTTAATTTTTTTTATAAAATTTTGTGTTTTGACCGTGTTGAACGAATTAATGAGGAGAGAGAATGGTGAGAAAGATGTATCATGCAAGTGTTGACGGCTCCAGAAAAGACTTGTTTCACCAGGTAACCAGATACTGGAAGATGGTCCTCAGCAATCGACGAGTATGCATGAAGAGGCATATGAATATGGATAAAATGGAAAACCTGATTACGATTACTACGACAGCGAATAATTCCATGCCGCAGTCAAAAATTGACCGTTAATTAAGATAAATTATAGAAGTCTCACCGAGACGAAGTTATTGAGGTATATGAGAGACGTTTATCTAGTTTTTTTATGGCTTAGACCAGGGCTTAAGATCTCTATGAGCTGGCTGTAGTGATCACTCTACACAATGCAACGTTCACCAATTCCGTAGTAAGAACGTCCACGCATTATGAAAATTTTTAACATTGTGTATATACAGGGTGTACCAGAGCTAGCAACAGAAACTTGGCCGGTAGATTTTTGACTATTTTATGAGTTTAAAATGTTCAAGCAACCATGACCATGATATCAATAGTTATTTCTGATATTTCTGACTTATTTTTTACAAAAAGTTGAACTATCATTACAGTAACTTATATCGATTATGAAAAATTCATTCATACAACTTAAATAAATTGATAAAAATCTTGTAAAAAATTACCTTTTTCAATTTTTGCAAGGTATTTATCATTTTATTCGACTAGTATTAAAGCGAATGAATTTTTCATAATCAACATAAGATACTGTAATGATAGTTCAACTTTTTGCAAAAAATAAGTAAGAAATATTGAAAAAAAAAATGCAAAATTTGATATTGCATATCTCCATAACTATTGATATTAGGCCGTGATTGTTTGAACATTTAGCTCTGGTACATCCTATATAATATATTCCAAATTTGAAAACCTATCTATATTTGAAGAGTCATCTGGATACAGACATCTGCAATCCTCATGAAAAATTATGTATTTTGCTTGTTGTATTATATTTAAATAGTATATATTAATATTAATACATAAATTTCGCATCTGATGAAGACATCCGACAAGTCGAGACAAGAGACATCTGGATGAAGACATCTGTAGTCCTTCTCATGAAATAATATATATTTCGCTTGTTGTATTATATTGAAATAGTATAAATTTACATAAATTTCGCATCTGGTAATGATACTTCGATATTTTAAAGTATAGTTATCAGCAATAATATTTTTAAATTATAGGTATATGATATTCTCCAATTTATTTAACGTCGTTTTAATTAACGTAGAATAGGCCTGAAAATCGGTATTTTCAATTTTTTAACTTCTTTTATAGACCAATTTATATTTTAAATAATATAATATAATTTAATACTATTTAATGTATTTTCTGAAAAGAATCATAATTATTTAACCTCAGAGGGTTTACTAGTAACTAAGATAAATTATAGAAGTCTCACAGAGACGAAGTTATTTATATAAGAAACGTGTAACTTTAAACGTATAAACTTTTACACACCTTTCTAATTCGTTTTTCTGAGACTTCTATAATTTATTGTTTTTTCTGTGTTGACAAAATCCAATAATTGTGTTCTCAGAACATACATATAAAAATATTGTTAAAAAATGGACCTGATGAAATTTCACTGATGATTTTTATCATTTAAATATTTAATGGATCATTTGTTTGTTAATGTCTCCTTTCCAGACTATAATTATTTTATTTTACTAAGCAACTCAGCCCCGCATAAACTTTAAGACATGTTAAAACAAGCAGGCGTATAATAATTCGTAGAACTTTCTTGAAAATTATGGGAGCGTTCGGAAAATTTTAGAAGTTTTAAAGCATTTGCGAAGTTTTACAAAATAATTTTGCAAACAATGTAAACCTATAATAATATCAAATGAAAACACAAGTATTTTGTAAATAATTTGAAATAATAATGATATCTCATGCCAACCATCAAAATGTATGTTTTTTTTTTTAAATATATATGTGCACAGCGGTACACTAACTTACATAATATACATAATATATATTTTTTGTGCTACGTAGCTTTTTTTTTCAATTTATAGGGTGCTCCGAAAAACTTATAAAATAAGGCTCGTTTGATAAATTATTCTCTCTATTGGAATGATTATATCTAGACATTTTTTTATTGTATTGTACAACAGATTTTCGTTGACATTTTCAATAACAATCTAATGATAATAAAGTTTACACTTAAACAGACAAAACTACTTCATTACTAACTTCCACTATTAACCTATATATGTTATATTTTTTTATACACATTACCGCTTTGTACTTCGTATTTTTAATTTTTATATTCATATTTTATACCTGTACCATGTACTTTTTTATTTATATATTTTATATTTTACTGCTTCAAAATGCTAAGTAATTATAATACGTGCTAGGACTTTATAATTTTATATCTTATATGTACTGCTTATACCTTATAAAGTTTTGTATACTTCTTTATAAATTATAACATTTTTATGTAAAAGTTTATAATGGACGTGTACAAATAAATAAATAAATCAGAATCTAACTAAAAATTTCAACAATTATATATGGTGTCGTAAAAGTAGTACTGAATACTTCTTACAAACGGGAATTTTTAAGCGATATCATTATTACAATACCTATCTAGTTTATAGGAATGAATTTCAATAGAAGTGGACCATTTAATAATATATTATATTTTAAGTATAGAGACATCATTATCAGCTGCGAAATGTATACTAAATAGTTAATGAGAAAAGACTGCAGATATCTTTATCATAGACTAATCAAATATACAAGAGGTTTCTAGAATTTGAACATACATATTATAGTACTTTCAAAAATGTGATAATTTGCGGATAATCTTACGATATAATTAGTGAACATTGCATTGTGTAGAGTGATCACTTAAGAAAGATCGTAAGCCCTGGGCCATCGTGTAAGAGACTTCCGTACAATTTCTCATATATAGATAGTTTCGTCTCTGTGAGACTTCTATAATTTACTTTAATTAATTAATCTTTACTCTGGGGACTAAATCCAGTAACTGTGTTCGCAGAAACATTGTGTGTCATCAACGTGAAATCGCTACATCTTGTATTTGATTTTATTCCAGAAGACAATACATCTTACACGATATTATGAGAATAAGAGCTTTAAGTAGCTCAAATAAAAATATTGTGCTCCAGATAAATTTAATTACAAATCAGTGTTACCATTTTGGCTATTACCTTTAAATTACATAATATCGCGTTTTCAAATAATTGTAATTCTTTAAGATAAGATCAATCATTTTTTTTCATTTCATGCCAAAACAAGTGATTAAAAAACATCCTAGGAAGTCTGAAATATTCTTACATATTAATTAAACACCATAAGCATTTTTAATAATCATCATCTTGAAATTTCAAGTAAAATAGTTACGTTTTTACTTTGGAAAACGAACATTATAAAATAATAATTGAAAACGTGTATACACTCTTAACAGAAACATTAATGTTACTTTAAATAATTACTTGATAAATAAGGTGCTTTAAATATAATGCTATTTGTCATTGTAATATGTTTAGATTAACATCTTGGAGCGAATGAAAGAGACGGTATATAGAGAGAGTGAATGGGTTCAAAGGGAACGTGTTAACGTGGAACCTACACGAGAGCACGCATTTGCAGAGCTGGTTTTAAACTGCTTATTGTTAATTGTCGCGAATCTGCGCTAATTGTTACCTGATTCCTGATAAATTTATTTTCTTTAATAGAAAGGCGGAATATTTCGATCATCATTTTTTCATAGTACGTTTCAATTTTCATGTGTATGGCATACGACTTTTTTATTCACAATATTTAATGTTCAGAACGAAATCTGATGAAATTTATCAATTTTCCAGCGTGTGATATATAGATAGACAATGAAATTTTGTATTATTCCATATTATGGCTTTTTTACGAGCAATTTTAATTTGATAAATTCAAGAAAAGGAGAAAAAATATGTTTACATCTGAATAAAATTTTCTGCGTATATGTTAATCGATTACGTTCCCAAATTTCTTAACAATTTTTAATCGCAGTTATATTAGAACATGCTGTGCATGCGTGAACAGAAATAATAAATTAATTAGATATAAATCAGAAGCATTTTTTTTGCAATAATAGAAAATGATAAGTGGTGCTTTTTTTCTTATTAAAGTGGAATCTAATTTTAAAATAAAAATTCTGGATGATAACTCTGCAAACAGTATTATCACAGTTTACTGAGGGCAATGAATTTTTATAAATAACAATACGTTACATTTATCGCGGTGTAATTATAAGAAAACATTCACTAACGTTAGGTTGTTAAGCGCAGAAGTTAATCGTTTTAACATTAATATTACGCTATCTTCATTGTTTATTTGACCTTTGACATTATTTGAATCGTTTTCGTATAATACGTTATTAGCAGAATCTTTACTATTATTTTAATCTTTTCCGCTTCCTCCTCGTCCGTGACTCATTGTTCGATTTCGAATATTTAATTTTAGACTAATTTTTTAAAATTATTATTTATAAGAATCCAGAATATTTTATGCAACATTTTTTTCTGGAATTGCCACTCAACTGTCCTTGAGTGTCTGTGTAATTTTATAAGCAGTTATTTATTATATGGACCGAAATGAAAATAAATAAACCCATTATGTATATGTACAAACATATACATGAATACGCACAAAACATAATTTCTCACTCACGTGCCCATATTAACATACAAATACATTTTTTACATACATAGACGCCTGTAGCACACCTCCGCCGCGAAATCACAGAAACCGCGCTAGTTTTGCCATGACTTGTCTTATGTAGGAGAGGCGGAACACAAGCGAAACTACCTGTTCTAGCGTATAGATTTGACTATAATTCTATCTCTTTCCCGCGTGGCCGCCATTTAGTTGCGGTGCCGCGTTGTTTCCGCATTATTTTGTGGAAGTCGACAAAATTAAAAAGCGCAACCAAATTTTTTGGATGTCGATTTTACTGAAAAATTAATAAAAAAGGTCAGAAATAGACCTATTCTTTATTTATTGAGTCATCCAGACAATAAAAATAATATGAAAAAATTGCTGGCATGGAGAGAAACTCAACTCTGTCGCACTCGTTGTAAAACCTCTTGGTCTAGAACTCGTTCCTAAATTGTATTTATTGATTTGCGACAGTCTTTATATTAATTTTTTTCATTAAGACATTATTTATTATTATTATTTTTTTTATTTATTTAAAAAATCCTTGTTTACAAATAAAGATACTTAATACTAATTTAACAATAAAACATAAGATAAAACATAAGATAAATTACACATTTTTTTTGTTTTGTTTAATTTGTGGATTATGCCACTCTACTAGGCTACGCCTGTCCCAGAGTGGCGTTATAGAACACAATTATAATATTTTTTCGAGTTCGTCAGTAGTATTTATTTTCATAAGGTAGTTATTATGTATCTACAGAGTATCAAGTGGAATGTTAGTGAAAGTTGAGTTAGTCATAAGTCCAAGTGTAAATATGTGTAGAATAATTGTTTAATGTAAAAAGGGTTAAAGTTTTGTTTAAGATTATTTTTTATTTTCCTTAATTTATCAATTAATTTATATAGGTATATATTTTTATTTGAAGACATTATTATGCAATTACAGTAAGTAAATTTTCAGTTGCTGTTCTACCTTTTAATTTACAATAAAAAGTGTATTGTGTAATTACACAATATTTACAATGTTTATAAAATATTCATACTTTGCATCTACTCTAATGTCATTCTAGGACCATCTATTACAGTCAATAAGAATTGACGTGTTTTTAAAATAATCAAAAATTAAAATATCAGAAAGAAGCAATAAAATGCACATTCATAAATTGCACATCCATACCGTCCGGTTGCAATGCCATAATCATGATATATTTAGTAGATCATTAAAATAACGTAGCTATATTGACATTAAAAATTAAATTAAATGAAAATAAATTAAAAGCCAAAGCTTAATATTGATAAATTTACTTTGACAATCGCTCGAATTTATAATTCTCGTTTGTTATAGACAAAATTGTCGGTATTCGGTATTGCGCCAATAAACGCTAGTTTTCGAAGTACGATACACGACGTTAACCTTGAAACCTACGCACTTCACACTTACAAGACGATAATGTGTCTTGTATGACTTGTTAATTTATAAACTAACTAACTAACTAACTAACCATCACGCCGTTTCTCCGCAGGGGTAGGCAGAGAGGATTGAACCCCACACTCTTCTATCCTGTCACGTCACTTTTGCTTCTGCCACATCCATACATTTTCTCATCTAAAACATTTTATTATTAGTTATGATTAGTTGATATGTGACTCTTTTAAACTCTTTTAAACATTTTGTTCTGAACATTTTTCAATTTCTTTATCTTAAAAAATGCTTTATGTAATCATGCTATCTTCAAAATGATCAAAAAATATTTATACTTTGCACTCAATTTACACAAAATATCACACAAAGACCATCTATCCTTATCAATCAAAATGACTTATTGACGGTGTGCTTGAAAAAAATATTAATATAAATTAAATACTTATTTATAATATTATATGAAAGACGATTTTAATATTCTTAGTTATATTTTAAAATATGCACATTTCGTAATCTTTTAAGGCGAGACAATTTTTTTTTAAATAGATATGCAAACACGGAATACGTGTCACATCAATATTCTTACTATATTCAAACAAACTACACTAAACGCTTGTGCTGTGAAAATAGGATTAACTTGTTGGTCTAGAGTGAGGTTCAAATCACGAGGCAAGAGTCCTAACCTCAAGACCAAAAAGTTACTTTTTTATATTTAATATATATTTACTTTTTTTAATTTTTTTTTTATTTATTTATTCAATTTATAAATTTGATTTAGTTTCCATTTCATAGTAATAATGATATCCGTTTCACAGGTACATATCATTCAGGCCACGTATTATATATTTGACATTAACGTAAGTATAGTTTTTTGTTTTTTTTTTTAAATTAATACGCGCCAAAAGTAAAACAAATTGGCAAAGGTCCATGATTTGAAGAAAAAATCTGCACTACAAGATGATCTGTTTGCCAATACTTAGTTATTATTTTATTTAATCACAGGTCTTCAAAAAAAAAAGGTCAAGTGGACTAAATTGAGTACTTTCGACACCTTATATTTGAATGACAAATTCTTCGAGTTTAGACCGGATGGTTTTTATCGCAGAAGCATCCAAAAACATATAGAACGTTGAAAATTTATACAACTTAGGTATATTAACACCCGATACCTACCTACATTAAAAGTAATATCCAAAAAAAAATGTTGAATGCAGGTGACTACGATTATAAAGAATGTACTGAATTCGAGCTTTTTAGTACATATCACTTTACTTTCCCAAATCATGTTTCCAAGTCACTATTAATAGCAAATGCAGCAATATCCATTCCACCAGATTTTATAATGTTTTTAGATGGAAGCATTGTATAGAGGTATCATTACTAGTTTCGAAAGCTGTGTAATACTAACTTATTAATGAGAAAAAAATCAACAGATATCTTTTGCAGAGACCATGCTAATATATAAAAGATTCTTGATTCGAACATATATAATATAGAATTTGATAATGTGTGGATGTTCTTATAATGGAATTGATGAACGTCGCATTGTGTAGAATGATTACTTAAACCAGGTCATAAGATTGTAAGCCCTATGTCATCTTATAAGAGACTTCCATCCACATTTCTCATATATAAATTAGCTTCGTCTCTATGAGGCTTAATTAGATATTAAATATTTTTTTATACACATAAAAAAATAAAAATTGAGAAGGCAACTATTTTTATAAACTTATTATATAAGATGATTATAAGATGTAGGTTTCATAGATTCCATAGAAGACAGGTATTTATTTCAGAATACCTCTCATATAATTTTTATCTTATATATAAATATTTATATATATAATTATGTTTGTTTATTATTTATATCATTATATTATGTTTGATTATAGCCCTCATAGCGCAGTGGGTATGACACTGGCTTCTCACACCGAGGGTTCCGGGTTCAATTCCCGGTGAGATCACAATTTAATTTGTGTGATTTATTCAAGCCTGGGTGTTTTGTGATGTACTTCGCTTCTGTAATTGGACCTCCTGGCCTGTTAAGCGTAAAAAAAAAAATGTACACATATGAACCGGGCATAATATGTTCTTAATCGTTTATATAAATAATTTGACAACACATTATACTATCGCAGGAAAACACCATCACATTACATATGCAAATCGACCCTTTTCAATAAAAACATGGAGTCTCACCCCTACTCCCCTCCATTCGCGTCTCTGGACAAAAAATCGTCATTTCTTCCTGCACTTGGCAAAATGACTTCCCCAAATGGCCCCGGCGTGAAATATATCATGTAGATATCACACACCCGGTGGTACCCGGGGCACAAAAACTATATTATACACGCGATATCTGCGGAATTATTCTGCCCGCATACCCGCAGTAAAGTGTCGGGCGATTTAGCACTCTCGAGCCGCGGATATGTACTGGCGGGGACCTCTTTTAGAGCGGAGGTCAAATGTGAATGGAGTGTGGCTCGAAGGACCAAATCGCCCAAATGTCTTGACCAAGCTTAAAACGTCCTCTCACGCAGCGGCGTGCAGTCAGTATTTTAAAATATGTTGTACATAGCTCGAATACCTACGAAATGAATCGTAATAAAATATGATTTTCGTAATTCAGATTGGACTTAAATGAGTAGATTGTATTACAGTCGTTTATAGGGTGAGATAACTAACTGTTATGAAAAAAAAATTAGGTATTTTATTACGCTTTTCTAAGCTTATGCTATTGCTTTCTTCTGTATATTATTTTATTTTTTTATTATATTATGCTTTCTTTCTGCTTTTGTTATATATATACTTTTTTTCACTTTATATTATTACTTTTTCTTATTTGTATTTCTTGTGCATTCACTATGAATTGTTTAAAGTATTCATTCATCTAATGTACTCTTTATTTTATTTTTTTTAAAAGCCTTGAAGGGCCTTAATAAATAATAAATAAATAAATAAAAATAATATTCCTATCACAATTAAATTCGCAGTATTACATTTCGTTATATCTTAGTATTCTGTCCGTAAATTATAAAAAAAAATCCCAAAAATTTATAGTCAAGTGCGACTTGTGCTTCAATATAAAGGCTGCACGCCCTGCAAGTCTTACGTGGCACGGACTTTGTGATAATCACATTTTTTAAGGAGCTTTCTTAATTATCTAACTTATAATAACTAACTTATCATAAAGAAGAACTTAGAACGAATTAATTTATTTGTATTGAATAGTAAATAGCAAACCTTGTACAGCCTTGCAAATTAGACTTCGTCGATTTGATTAAGTTACAATTGTATTATGTACCTTATAAAGAACAAGCTTGTTGGAAAATTTCGAAAAAAGTATTTTAAGTAAGAAAAATGTTAATTTTTCAAGAGAGCCAAAAAAGATAACTATTTTTAAATTATAAAACCGAAACTGTTATTTATCGTAGCACTTTTTTTTTTAAATTTTAATACTACTGCAAACCATTTTCTTCTTCTTCTACTCCTTATCCTAAAGGGTCGGGGTCCCTGCACCGCATAGAACGTTCCAACTTTTCCTATCTTGGGCTTCGCTCTTCACGTCAGCCCAATTTAGTTGCAACCTCGCTTCGCAGCACTCCTCCAACTGCTTCCACCAGCTCCTCCTAGGATGGTCCCATGGTCTTCTATCTTCTGGTCTTACCAGGAATAAGTACCCAGCCACCGTAAAGGTGATTTCTCGATAAACTTCAATGAGGGTTCTACTTCGAGATATTATCTTATTTGAGTATTTCTGATGTTATCCCTTCTGGTAACTTCTACTTTTCCTCGTAGAAATCCCATCTGTGCGGGTTATTTTGGTCAAGATCCAGTGCTCGTGGCTGTACACTAGGGTCATGATAATTAAATAAAAACATGCTAGAGAAAATCATATAGATGTATATTGTATCCTCACCAGGAACCAAACCCGGAACCACCCCAATAAGAAGCCAACATCACGGCCACCGGACTACGAGGGACGCCGGAAGGAAGTATTGCATAAATTAATGAGCAGGCTGTCTCATTAAAAATATATTATGATAGCGGCAGTTCGTAGAGAAGGATTAAAATTACTGAAATACCTAAGTTTTTCATAGAGCATAGAAATTCTAGTTACTTGACATGATTCATAATACTTTAATCGAAATAATAATGTTTCAATAAAAAAAGTAAATTATAAATAAATAAGAAAAACTACTAATAATAACTGATATAACTTATAAAAATTTCAATAGTTAAAATGTATGAAAACCATGTTGGAATTTGTATTTGAAGCATAAATATTCAATATTAGATTTAAAAAAATAAATATAATATTGATACATTTCAAGATCCCGTGAACCTTATTTAATGTTATGACCAGAATGTGTAAATAAGTCGTCGGTTGTGGTTTTTATTTTATAAAAGCAAAAAATTGTTTTTCTTTCTATTGAAGTTTGTTTTGACAGTTTCATACTTGAAACAAATAGTAGGTACATTCCAATATTTATTTTTCTATAGAAAAAAAACACTGAAAATATATCGGCGAAATTTATTACAATAAAGATTAAATTTTTATCATATAATATTTGATATAAGAGAAGAGAAAATATTAGATTAGAGAAAATCTAAAGAGTGGAAAATATTGAAAGATATAAAAATTATCAAAATTTAAAATAAAGCTTATATATTTATTAATTAAGATAAATTATAGGAGTCCTATAGAGATGAAGCAATTTCTATAATATTTTAAGTCTTAATATGGTGATATATCGACTGCCCCAACGAACGAGGCAGTAACTCAATATTTTAGGTATTTGAGTTAGCACCATTTTTAGGTTTAGGCCATGATTGCCTACCTACAGTAAAGACAGCAGTATCTCAAATGCAATATTTAACAGATAAAAATATGAATTTTACAAAACTAGTAAATCAGTTAACCATTTTTCTTCGATGTTGATAATAACGAAATAACTTAAGTTATTGTTATAATAAAATATCTCAATTACTAGTAAGATCGTATTATTATTACCTACAAACACAAAAAAAAATGTTGAGAAGACTTAAAACAGAATTAGAAATCCGGTTCGAAACTTAAAAGTGTCCCCCGGAAAAATCGATTTATTTGAGTTACTGCCTTGTTCGTTGGGCCAGTCGATATCATCACAAATTGTGTTTTTGTGATGTGTTTTGGTATAGCAATTGGATCTCATAGCCTGTTGAAGCATTAAAAAATAAAATTAAAATATTTGTGAAGCATCTTTTCGTTTTACAGACAAATCAAAATGAAATGAATTGATCTCGTCTAGTAGCTATCAAATGAAGACAAAAGTAAAGGAAAACGAAGAAAACTGCAAGGCAAATTTCAAATATTCAAACTGCAGTCCATTAATCAATAGTCCCGACCGATCTGTATGCAGCAGGCGCCCCGGAGCCTGTTGCACCGCAATAATTCATCTCGGAACTGCGGATAACCATGGCCACGTTTTAATGGAGATTTATGTTCAATAAATAATCCTAAATAATAAAAATAGGAATCGGGGGGAAATAAATAACAAATCGAACCGTCGAGAAGAATTACTTTATGACTTTTGTATACTTCCGTTGTGTTCCTGAATATAATGCCTGCTTGAATGATTTTTTATTGTTGTCATCGGCTATTACTTTGTCATTATTCATTAAAAATTTAATTCAACACAAATTTACTCAGCCCAAGCTACTTTATAAGTCTTTTCATATAAGCTTGCAATTGAGTTTGTTTGGGTATAGTGCATAATTCGCGAATTGTTTCGTTGTGTTAAGTTTACAGATACGCTCCTCTCCTATCCTTTAACTTAACACAACGAAATTATGCGCATATTTACGCACTGTACCCACACTAACTCAATTGCAAGCTTATATGAAAAGATCTGTAATTAATTACCGATAACATGAATCGGTTTCGGAACTATCGTTCCTTCTTCAGTGTAAAGTACAAACTAAACATTACAAATTATGAGCGCTTATATATTTTTTGGCAACTTGATTCTGTGTGTATTTGCTTTATGATAGTATTTTTAACGTTGTTAATTATTTTATTATCAGTTTTACTATTAATTTTTTTTCTAAAGTATATCAATTTTAATGTGCATTTCTTTCTAACTCTGTTGGTTATTTTTCTGTCATCACAAGAATATGTAGTACATACCATATAGATTGCAAAGCGCTGATTTTGATATTCCTGCAGATGCCTTTCATCATTCAAAAAGTCACTCTTACATTACATCAATTTTCTTGACAATAACCTGAACCCATAGAACACATTAAATCCATTATTTATTTACATATTCTTACATGATCACACTACATTGACACACTAAATATATGTATATGTTCCAGCTATCTGGTTAAATTTGCCAGGTAATTGAACGCCTAGGCCGTTCATTAAACGTCGGCATGCAATTAAATGGCTAAAGTTTAATGTTTTCATACTTTGTTTTATTTCACTTTTATCTTGATTTATTTATTTTATTACTGTTTTCATACTTTGTTTATTGCTGTTGTCATACTTTGTTTATTTCACTTTTCTCTGGTTTTGTTTCTTATATATTTGGTTAGATGAGCGTTTAAGATCTGAAATTACATTGATATATTGAATCGTTCATAATTGTGCTCCAGTAGAATATTTCAAGATTGTTTCTTTGATTTATTGTACTGTGAACTTGTGAATACTCTAAATAAATAAATAAATAACCAGATGGCTGAACGTCGTGTAATCATTTAGTTAAATAGGATATAAATGAGTTTTTATTATGTTTGGTTAGGTTAGGTTAAGTTAAATTAGATAAGGTTAGGTAAGGTAAGGTTAAGTCAGGTTAAGTTAGGTAAGGTTAGGTTAGGTTAGGTTAGATTTGAATCACTTGGCTGTCTTCGTCAGTCATTTTCAAAGGGCTGACTTTCAATACGCCACGTTGTTAAAGGTTGAGTGATTCTAATTCAATTAACAATCGGCCTAGGCATCCAATTGAATGCCGGCATTTTATTAACGGCCCAGGCGACATATATATACATGTTACTAGAGAGGGCCAAAAACACTTTAATTGGGATAGTGGGCTGAGTTTAAATAAAAATGTATAATTTTTTATCTGTCTTGTACCCTGTACCCTTTACTGTCTCTATGGCATTTCCTCACATAAATGTATATCATTGCATTGTTTTGTATCCTACGGTTTGCTTTTGACGAGATTGAAGCGGTTTTAGGTGTATTCTTCCCCACGCCGCTTGCACTTATATAAGTTTAAATAGCGCGGGAAAGATGACAACTTTAGTATTTATAAAATGCCGAATTGGTTGGTGAAAGTGTAGGGCGGATATGGGAGCTATTACTCATAAAACGGCCTCGGGTGTGTTGTGGGTCCCTCTTCATTGTATTCTGTACTCTATATTACGATATTATCATTAATAATAATAATAAAATCATTAATAAAAAAGCGCATGCCGTAGCCACTCTCAATTGGGTTGTTGGCTTAACCTTTTTTTCTTGTTTTAAATGTAAAAATAATCAACGTCTATTAAATTATAATAAAATAAAATTCGTGTCATATGTTAAAGTCAGTGGATGACTGATGGTGATAAAAAATAGAGACGTAGAGAAAGAGTCAGACTCATGATAGGATTCGAGTTTAGATTCTTTTGATTATTAATAAGAATTCATTTTTTATTAATATTCCGTTTGATTATATCATTAGATTTCATCACATGAAATTTTTCTTTCATTTACTCAATTATTTGATGAACATAGACAAGAAAAAAATGTTCCACTCATTTAAAAAAAAAAAATTAAATAAAATATTTTTTTATTTTAGACAACTGTAGTACGAATCTTTTCTCTGATAGTATCCTAATCGCTCTGTCGTCATATTCTCTTGAAGAATTTCCCTCTTCTTTGTGCAAAATTATTCCGCGAGCTACGTTTTAATATAAATTCTACATCACAAATTCACCTTGCATAAAACAATCCGTATGCATCGCTGTAAGGACTGTTTTATGAAAAATTAATTTGATCCTTTGTCTACATATTTTATTTAAGTATAGAAATAAAGCTTTACGTTACGGTGTCACTGACATCGAAAGATTCATATATCTTTATTTATGATGTCCCCCTGGGGATAAAATCCAGTATTATATTCATGAAAAATTTTACATATTCAAAATATTCTGAATATAAAAACTGGTCTTAAAAGGAGTTAAAAATTGGAATAATTTTCAGGAGTACACTAGTGAAATGTTAATAATTCGGAAGAATCTCATATACCTACATATATAAAGGATATTACTTTAAAAACTCTAATCAAAAAAATATAGATACGTCATTATCAATAGTAACATATGTATTGGATTATGCAAATGATAAAGCTTTGGAACAAGTGGCGGTAGTGAGAATACAAAACGGGCAGCAGATCTAGT
The DNA here is from genome assembly GCA_016648135.1 of Agrypnia vestita. Taxonomy (NCBI): domain Eukaryota; kingdom Metazoa; phylum Arthropoda; class Insecta; order Trichoptera; family Phryganeidae; genus Agrypnia; species Agrypnia vestita. The sequence continues at coordinate 54,231 of JADDOH010002611.1, read as the reverse complement.
TTCGGCTTATCTTCCCAGACTCTAACATGACACGCATTTGTCTCTACGTGCCACGAACGTCAGGGAAAGTTAATTCGCATGAAACGTACTGATATAAGAAAAACCGTTAGAGCGGCAAGATGAAGCTCTCCCGGCGCCTACCTGGCTCCTGTCTCCTGTCCTGTCCTCCTGTCCTGGAGTCCTGTCTCCAATAGACGATCTCCGCCATTTGACCTGCACCGTGCCAACACACATTCTGTGTCCCATATTTCACTGGTGTCATTTTAAAGCTTTTTTATATTATGAGGTAGTAAATGGCCTTCTTTCCCATAAATCTAACCACTCTTCTATACCTACAGCAATCCAAATATAGTAAATACTGTCTATTACTTCTTCTTCATGTGCTCTATCCGTTTAACGGATGTTGGCCACCATCACTTTATTTTTTGCGGCCCCGAATAGCTCTACAGTAGACTAACCAAATCAATTTCCTGCCTTGCTCAAAATTCTGGCATTTACTCGCGTATTCTAATTCCTTCCAATTTTTTCCAAAATCATCCGAAGTGTTGAAAACTTCCGATCGAACACAGTTCCTCTTAATAACTAAATAGTTCATGATAATATTAATCATAAAATCTCCGTTCTGGCTCTAAAATCAGTTACAAAAACGTTAATCTAAATTTATTTTATTGTAAAGTAGAGCTTTTGCTTCTCAACCACTCAATATGCTCTAATATATGTAAACATAATGTCATATATATATAATAATTCTTCAATTTATAAGCTATCTAGCTTACATAATACATATTTTCAAAGTGTTTTTGGTTCCGTTTTTCTTTATGTCTTCTGGTATTTTATTGAAGATTTCGACTTGGATGGCAGTGTCATAGTAACACTTTCTTTTGTACGATGTTCGTATAAGAGAAAGTTGATTTTCATCAATTTGTCTATTAAATTATTATATAATCTATGTAGAAAATAAGTACAACTAAAAACAAAAACATTACACAAAATTGTTTGATGTACAAAGGACTTAAAATCTTCGACAGCTTACCGAAAACAATACAAAATACAGTGAATAGGTATTAAGAATCTAAACTGGAATGCAAAAAGCTTACTATGAAAAACTTTTAAATAACTATTGGTTGTGTACTTTAATGTGTTTTTTATTTTATTTTTTTATTTTTTACATTTTACGCTTCAACAGACCAAGAGGCCCAATTATAGAAGCGAAACACATCACAAAATACACAGTCTCGAGAATAGATTATTTGTGACCCCACTGGAAATCGAACCCGGTACCCTTGGTGTGAGAATCTAGTGTCATGCCCAGTGAGCTACGAGGGCCGCCTTTAATGTAAATTATGTTTAGGCCCATATTACATTTTATATGGAATTAAATAAACTGTGAAATAATGATAAATAATAAATGACATTGCATATTGGCATATCATATTGCATAGGTACGAAACCTACAGGTCTAAGTCTACCTAAGGTAAGTGGGCATTGATGCAATATATTTATATTCTTCAGAATATTTTATAAAGAACGAATACCTAGAATATATTTGAAATCTCTATTCCGTAAGCTCACTGAATAATACCACGTGTTCTTTTATTGAGTTTTTTGCCTACTCGAAAATATTTTGTTCATTTCCATGAGAGCAACGTAACATGAGAGAAATTTAATATCGAATTCCAGTCGAATAATATTTTAATAATAAGATTTTCCGTTGTTGGTTTAGAAGGTATGGAATGTTACTATACAAATAATATTGTTCGCCCACCTATATAAACATGTGTTTCGAATATTTCAAAACGGTTCATATATTCAAGTAAATTCCTTTCATAAGGTATTCACTATACGTTTAGTTCCCAGGGCAGCCTTTTTGGTATTATTTCAGCCCTCGTGGCGTGGAAAACTTTAGCAGGCGTAGGTACATCAAACATACAAAACCACAGCCACGGTATTGAGAAAAATATATCTCATCAAATTTAGAAATAGGTTTGGTACCAATTTCTATTTCATAAGTACCAACTCAAATACGAGTTATGTATTTTATCAACATATGTTATTTACCGTGCGATATATTACTTTGCAAAAATACTCGTAACTGTTGAATGTTTTTCAATTTGTTTCACATGTTCAAAATGATTAAATAATTTTGTTTTCCTTATGAACGTTCATTTTTAAACCACATATAGGTATTCATTTTATATAATATCAATATTTACAATTGAGGATCTTCAGATAAAATTGAGGATGAATCTATTCTGTTTTAATGAAAGTGAGGTAAAATTCTATCTTAATATATCAATTTGACAAGAGCGTGCAGTGAGAACACTGAAGCATGACATTTACATAAGCATACATTTTGAACAAAAATCGAATTAAAAATTATATCCCGTAATATTTTTATCATATTTATTACTAGCTGTTCGTACCCGGCGTTGCACGGGTTAAGGATTAAGTTGAAAATAAATTTGTGGGGGAAACAAAGGTTTGATTCGAATGGTATAGATTTGCATCGAAAATATATCAGGGGGAGGAGAAAATTTAAAAGAGGAGGGAGGAAATATAGCCTATAATACCTACCGAGTCCTAAGGAATAAGTTTCCAAATTTTGAGTCCGATCGGTCGAAAGGTACAGATTTGCATCAAAAATATGTCAGGGGGAGGGGAAGAGGTACGAGAATAGGGGGGAAATGTTACCTATGTTACCCGCCGGGTCCCAAAGCATAAGTATGCAAAATTTGAATCGAATCGGACAAACGGTAAAGATTTGCATCGAAAATATTTCAGGGGAAAGGGAAGGGGTATGAGAATATGGGGGAAATATTGGCTACCCGCCGGGTCCCAAAGCATAAGTATGCAAAATTTGAATCGAATTGGACAAACGGTATGGATTTGTATAGAGAACAGACAGACAGACTGACAGACAGACAGACATTGAGTTTTATAGGTATAGATCATAATATTAAAATTTTAGAATATCATAACATTCTTCCACATAAACATTATATTTTCATATTTTTTTTACGAAATATGTGTCTACATAAAAGTCATATTTCAAAATACGAGCCTGCTATTTGATGTTGCAAAATGATAAAATAAATACTATAGGTATAAAGAAACAAAAAAAAAATTAAAAATCATACTCTCACGGGACGTTGTTGTGGCAAATGAAAACGCAGAAAATTAATCTAAGATTTATTAATTATTTAAACAAAGTCACTGAGAACGAATTTAATTTAAACATTATTCTTTAATTCAGAATATTTCGCAATCAATCATTCATCTGTGAGACACTTTATTATCGTTTGTTAGAATATTCTGTTTTATTCTCCACGTAAATACTTCCCCGATATTTATCGCTTCGATTAATCTGTTGTCGCTGATATCACATACGCGTTAGTAATACTGTTTTTGCTAACGGTTTTATTTCTGGTTAATAAATGTCAAAGTCGCGGCACTGGATCCGCGTTTTTATATGGGATATTTTGGTTTTTCGAACCTCCGAGGTTATTCTGTACATTTCTATTGTTTGCGAGAATGTTCCCTTCACTTCCAGATGTTTCCCAAATGTTTTAAATAATTTTAGAAAGTTGTAGCATTGCTTAGTGTTTGTTATCGTCTTCTACATATTACGACAAATCCGGCAAAATCCCGCCTACTTTTTGGTCAAACCACCAATTATACAACCATCCGCACATGGTTTGTCAACATACTTAAGCCATGATTATGTTTTGCCCACCAAAGTTGCGGCGCCTAGCGGCAACTCCCGGCGCGCGCCGGATGCTCCCTGCCCGAAGTTTCTGTGCCGTATTCAAATCCTTCAACTTTTCTAATGAGTTATCCGAAGAATGTTTTAAAATTTGTTAAACTTATTCAAAACCGATGTTACTGGCTTCACGCGCTGGTGGAGGAGTTAAATGAGAACAGAAAATTTCCTAGAGCTGCTCCATTCCGAGTCGAAAATGTTGGAAACTTTTCACGAAGAGCACACCAAGCATGTAAAGATTTTTCACCCGAGGAGATAGACAAAGTCTGCTTCAGAGTGCAGCGAAATGCAGGGAAACTTTTGGAATGAAAGAAGGCCGATAGAACGTATGGTGATTAAGAGTTAAAATTATATAGATCAACTTCAGTGTAAATGAGGGAGTTCTGAGGTATTCCGGACGATGATACTGGCAACACAAAACCGCCAGAGCCAATGTGAGATCCATTGACTAAAATACGATTTACGGAACAGGCGAGCTATGACGCTATTCTGTTCGCTCATACCATCTAGACCGCACGCTTTTGTGTGTTTCTACCTATCTCTCCCCTGTGCGCAATCTACCTTGTCGTACCTGCGATATTCATTTAATATAATCTACCGTAGATTGTATCGGATGCATATCGCAGAGAAGAATTGACAAGTGAAAAACATAAAACTTGTGCAATAAACAATTGTAAGTAAGAATGCCTAATTTACTTTGATCATCACTGAGGTTCAATTATAGCTCAAAGTCATTAAAATACTCTCATAAAAGATCGGTTTAAATTAATAGGGCCAAGATCCAACAGATTAAATATAAATAAACGTTTTCGTTACTGATTTCAAAACCAAAGCGAAGATTTCAACATTTATATACTTTTGATAAAATGACTCAAAATCACACAAATACGCTTTTAAAATCAGTAATTTATTGTAAAATGAAACTCTTTGCTAGGTAATTAATTACATTCAATGACGTCGCCCTGTATTCTCGTCGTATCAAAAGTGGCGGCTTTGCTTTTAATCCGTTTCAATTTGCTTTGGGAATATTCCTCAATTACTTGTTCATTGTGTTTCTTTTATTTGCATCTATCACACGATTCTTGCATACATAACGGAACATTACCTCTTAAAAATAAATGGTAAATACCATTACCATTTTTAACACTTAATATGAAGAGTATCGTCATATGGTGAGGCAGATAACTAGAAACTCGTCCCTTTCCCTGATCATGTATATTATATACATCACAAGCCCGTTTGTATCAATGTTAAAGTTAAATTTGGAACAATCGGTTAAATGATATTTTATCTGTCGTTGTCAAATTGATTTATCTATGGTTATGTCATATATGTGTTATCCTTAAATTGTGGGAGACATTTAACTATTTTTTTATATTTCATCTTACCAAGCGATTGTGTCTCCCTGTTGGATGACCGAATAAAATAAAAATAAAAATAAAAAGAATAAAAATAATTTTAATAAGAATAAAAAACACATTTCATGAGTCTCCAGTGAGGACGGGAATTCTTCCTTCACAACTCCTTGGTAGATAATGAATAAAAACTGATTGATCATTTATCTATTGGCAATCATAAGGAAATTTGCGGGTACATAGTTGCGTGACACGTCAATAGGTAAAGTGAGCGCGCCGCCCCATACCAGAAGCGGGGCGGCCGCCGCCTGTGATGGCTGTCGGGAAAGGCGTGGTACTGCGTCCGATGTAGTCTAAATTATCAGATACTGCATTGATGGCTGTACATTTGAAGAAAACCGAAAGAAGTACCAAATGTAGACATGTACACAAATATATTTATTGTTATATTAAAAAACACTTTTTAGAGTTTTATTGATGTCATGTTTATTTACATCTGTATATTTACTTATATTGTTATATACATTTCTTTTTTTTTCAATTTACGTCTAATTTTTCATAAATCCTGCAATCAGTTTCAAGAGCACCTGGAATCAGAAATTAGTAATTTTATGAAAAATCAATGCAAATGTTCACGTTCAAGAAAAAAACAAATCACAAAATTATACAGCGTAAAGTTACCTCAGCACGTAATAATTTTTGAAGTTATCTTTTTTTTGGGTATTTAAAGTAAAAAAATTATTTTAACGAAAATTGCGGATGTGCAGCGTAGCGGAAACGCATGTAGCGGGAAGCAGCATGTAGCGAAATGCACTTGACATTGGTGTTACAGTAATATCTAAATATAATAATTTAATTCCAGTTGACGGGCAAAAACCAAAATTACACTACTGGAGAAAGACTCGGACGCGGGGACGGAAACGCGGCAACTAAACGACATAGCCACCACCGATTCTCTCTAACCCATCAAAAATATACTATACTGCCAATGTGTATTATAGTACCAAGGGCTTGCTTAAGCCGCGAAGCGTTAATTTAAAAAAGTTTTTCTTTGCCACCATTATACTAAATATTCGTGCTTACATATCTGTAAGTTTGAGTTTTAATTCTTTTCATGAAACTCGATAAAATAATCTACAATAATCGGTGTATTTTTTTATAACTCGTTTCTTTGAGTTTCTTCTATATATAATTGTGCCTTTATTTTAGTTTTTAAGTATAACTTCAACTGCGCGTACGCACGAATTTATTTCTTATCGTATCTGGATAAGGAAAAATTAAATGTATAAATGTCACATTGATAACAATCAGATTAAATTAATTGTTGTTGACTGGTCTTATATCGAATGTTATAAAGCTGATTTTTATTACCTTTGAACACCCTTGAAACAAAAAGTCTGTGATTATTTAGTAAATACAAAAATTATCTGATTTTAGATATACGATTACTTTACTTGTCAATAACTCAATAAATAATTTATTATTTTATCGATAACGGATGCCGTTTTATGAATCAACAATTTATGCGTAATCACATTTCCTAGATACTTTTTTCAAACACAACAATTGATGGAACACAGAATATATAATGAAACTATATATTTCGTATCAGATTAAAAGCGAAATTGTTTTGTATTCGGTTGATATGGTTTCGAGCGTGTAATCCATGTTCATTATTAAAAAAATAACCCATAAAAACCAAGTTTTTATTATACTCCCTTTTCTTGTAAAATATAACAACAATTAAAGACAAATTAAAACATATAACATAACACTAAACTTACAGTAATTTAATATATTTCTAAAATGTCAGATGTTTTGATCTTTGATACGACACGTCATGCTTTGAAGAATAAATTCTAAAAACATTTGTCAGTCAATTTAGATTTTCGACATTCGTAGTGAAGTACCTATTATGTATACCGACGGAGTAATTCAAATTTAGAAAATATTCCGCGACGTTATCGGGCCGCCGTTGCTAGTAATCAAACTTTTCTAATGATTCCAATTTGAAAAAACCAATAAAATTTCTAAAAATCCGAAATTTATACTATAATTATTTTTTTTTAACGAAAATTTGATAGATCTTCTTGATCGTCGCCAAGAGTCTGCTTGCAAAGTTTCAGCTCGATTGGATCACGGGAAAAGGGTCAAAAATCGATCCAAAGTTTTTTCGACGGCAAGCCGGCAAGCAAGCAGACGCCACGAGTTAATATAATGGGAGTAAAAAGGCATAAGGTCAATGTTTTCATTTTATTTAATAACATTTTCTAAATCATACTAATTTTGAAAACGGAATGAGACCATCTATTAGATAGGAAATTATGGGTTAACATTCAAAATATTTTTTTTATTATTATTATTATTTTATTAGTTCACACAAAATATATTCAGAATATTGTTATAATGGACGTTATTCTTAAGTTGCTATCTGACACGGTGGGATGTAAATCGTGAATTTACTTAAATATCGACAGATTGTCAATTAAATTTAACAATTGCTTATTGGATAAATATAGTGACGGGTTACATTGTGTAACAGGTAAAGCAATCTACCGGCTTAAATAAAGTCACAGGTTATAAGTATAGAGTTACCAAGTATTTTCCTAATTTCGAATGTCTGTTGATCTGTAACGTCCGTAGCTTGCAGGAAATACAAGATAATTAGAGTGTGACAATTAGCGCGCGGCCCAGGTTACACTTAAGGGCCGTTATTAATTATTATTGTGTCCAGTAATTTTTCACGCATTTATGGCTAGTAACTACATACATTAGACCAGTGTTTCCGAAACTATGGGTCGCGACACACCGGTGGGTCGTGAGCGGATATTAGGTGGGTCGCAGTCACAACACCGCGTCTAACACCGCGTAAACACGTCTCGTCCGGGTCGTGTCGTGTTTATTATAAAATAGTAGTGTCTGCAATTTTCATCATTTAACAGAGTTGAAAAATAGCTTTAATGCCTGCTTCGAAGAAGAGATGAAAAAGTTCAACAGGATAATTTGGATTTAAAATTCAAGATAACATACCAACTGAAATGTCAATAAAAGCAAGTGAAGAGCTTATTGATTTATCAGAAGATACGTCGCTGAAAAATACTTTTAATCGCAAGCAATTAGCAAAATTCTGGCTTTCAGTTGCTGACACTTATCCCTGCTTGCCTGACGAAGCGATGAAAGTCCTCCTCCCCTTCACTACCTCATGTGAAGTGAAGTTTTCTGCTATGGTTTCTTTTAAGATACAGAAATAAATTGGACGTATCGAATTCACTGCGATTAAAAGTGACCGAAATTGAAGTCGACACAACTGCCGTTATGACAAGAAATAGGCAACAAACGCATCCTTCCCATTAAAAGTGAGGCAGGAAGTGGGTCCCGAAAATTGAAATTTTTTTCGGTGGGTCGCGGTTCTGTCAACTTTGGGAACCGCTGCATTAGACTAAGAGCCAGCGACCGCCAGACTTACATAATAATATCAAACCTGAAGTTTTTTCTATAGTTTCTGTGGAGGGTAAGTAGGTTATATATTATGACATTTAAGTTTGGGGCATTTTGGTAAATAACAGGTAATACAGGTACAAATAAATGTGTAAGTAAAACGTAAAAATAACAAACATGATTTTTTTAATATGTTTAACGGAACAGTTCTATATACTCACATTAATGATTCCCAGTCATTTTTTGCTGTTCATTTCTTCCTTCAGACGCTTTGAAGCTCTGTCAATAATTATGTCATTTACGTTATATACCTTGTAACGAATCCGAATTTTATTTATTTTATTCGCGCCACTATTAAACAATATTACATGAAACCTCATATTTTATGTTTGAATTACATTTTTTTTTGTACTTAGATTACCTTCCTTCTTGCCTAATATAGTGTACATCTACACAAAATATTTCAGGTTTGATATTATAATGTAAGTCTTGCGGTCACTAGCCCCTACTATATATGTTTTCAAAAAATTCTTTCAGTTTATTATGTGGATTTTTATTATTAATTATGATTATTATTATTATTATTCATTTTCCGCATATAACTTTTTATTATTTTGATTATCTATCCTTCGATTTTTTAATTTAATTTTGTTAGTATACATTTGTATCCTGACAAAGGGGCCATGGGCTCTGAAACATGATTTTTTTTCAATAACAAAGTGGTGTAAACAAAGTTTATTTCTATAAATTATAAAAAAAATATTAATTAAGATTTATTTAATAGTTTTTTAATTTACTTAATTAAGTAGCTTGTTGGTGTAGTGGTCATGATACTCGCCAAATAATCTGCTGGTCAGTTGTTCGAGCTTTTCAGGACGCCAGCAAGTTAGTTCTATTTTCAAAGCACAGGCTTTTAGCTTATTTTAAAAATAGTAAGAACATTTATGCGATATATATTCCGTATCCGCATTTCTATTTAAAAAAAATGTATATCAGAAATAATTCACTTTTAGTTCATTACGGTCATTAAAGTCGATCCATTGTGATGAAATTTTAGGACCACATTTTTAAACAACCTGGAAAACCCTCAGGATATTTTACCAACCAGCCGACGTGAATATTTTTGCATCAGCCGATACGTATTTATACCTAACAGTACAGTGTGCACAGAAACGTGCTTTGCAAAGATAAGGCACCACGGCGCATAAAGTACGCCTGGCAGGGCCGAATCTATGCGCATAGGTGTACGTAAAAGGACTCACATAAAAGGAGATTTATACGTAGGCACATACACGGAGTACTGAAACGTCAAAACAAAATTCAAAGCCGAGAACAAACTCGAATGAAATTCACACAACATCGATTATGAACGCAAGTATTTTTATATGTTTTATTTTATTTTATTTTATTTTATTTTCATTTATTGGTTTTCTTACAGCCATATAATTAATCAATCTTGAAAAAAACAATAATTGATGTACAGAGTTTTGGGCCAATTACAAGAAAACACATATATACAATCGATAAAAAATAAGAAAAAACATGTCCAATAGTGAGTTTGTGTGAGTGTGTGTATTTGTGTGTTTATTTATTTATTTTGTTTTGGGAAAAGTTAACAGCAAAACAATCTTAAAAATTTTCCACTGAATTTAAAAATTTAATTTAACATACATTAATAGCGAATGGAGGGGAATGTGGGACGGGAGTAGAAGGGAAAATATAATGTACAAATTAGTTTGGGTGCGGTAGTGTAGATATTGTTTGTTTTATGTTTCTTATTGTTGCGTTGAAAATGTCAATGTGGTGATAGTTTGTGTTAAATGAATTTGTGGATCTGTACATAAAGGAGTTTTGTTAACTCTCTAAATTAATATCTTACACTGTCTTTATTATAAAATATTAACTTTTCTAATCAAGCCTAATATAATCTTACCTTTCTGTATAAAATATTTGTACATTTTTTTATTGATGTTTTCCAGTGTGGTGGCATTTATCTTTTTTTAATGGGACACGTACATGGAACACGTGTCTCGTCAATATTCTTACTATTTTCAAATCAAGATCAAAACTTGTACTTTGAAAAAAGAGCTTGCTTAATTGTAATGGGGCTCGAACCACCGACAGCTAGATTATTAGGAGAGTTTTAACCATCGGTCCAACCAGTAACTTTTTAATGATGTTCATTTTTTTGATAGATAGATCTACTATTTCTTATTAATGTGTCTTATTTAATTTTATTTATATAACTTGTAAGAGATAAAAGTTGTGTATTATATTAGATCTAGATAGATATGTCTCGAGCCTCGGAGAACAATTTTCCAGACGAAGAATTGTGTGATGATAATTGTGGCCGGAAACAATGCATTTGTCTGGAAATCATGGCACGACATCAGATTGAAAAGGAAATGCAATGTCCTTATTGAGTGATTGCTCTGTTATAGTATTTCGATCAAAAATTAGTACAAGAACATTAAACATTAAACGATACAAATTTGATTAAATTTCAAATTTTTCGAGTCTCTTTAAAAAGATAGGAGTTCTTAAGATACGCCGACTGCGACTGTGTGAATAATATTTCATTAATCATCAAACAATTTATAATCATTATCAATCAATCAATCAATATTTTATAAGCAATATAGCCTTTCACAATTTACCTTTGTTTATTATTGCATGCATGTAATACACATGCAAGAGAATTTTACCTAATTATGTAATTTGATATTCTAGTAGAGTATTTTGTAACAAAACATTAAATTAATGCAAAATTTAACAATGCAAAAACTGCACAATAGCAAACACTGTCGATGTACGCTCTACCATCGAAATATTTGTATAGCTTATTCTATATAAAATTTTTATATAGCTTAATGTGTTTAATTAATTTCATTTAATGTGCTTAATATTTCAAGCTCACAAAATCATTTTCATTACGATATTTAGAGCTCTAAATATTAAGTTAAAATACTCCATATTTTTTATCTAGAAAAAGAATCGAAAAAATAGTGTTTTTTAAGAACACACAGAAACAGAAAAATAATTTGAAAGTATTCTGACTCACCTTGAATAAATAACTAGTGATGACTAAGTTTTTTTTGTTTTTTAAATTTTTTATAAATTTTTATCCTTTGTTTTGAAATATAAGGGAATATGAAATTAATATAACCAAAAATTCTTATCACGGGCGAATCCGGGTACTTAAGCAATTTTAAAAAAAATAATGCTACTGTAATATTTTGTATAATTTTAAACAATAATTTTGCACCCTCTACGGGTAAATGAAATAAAGGGATTACACAACCCTACGAAAATTAAATTTTGGTAGGAATTTTTGTCAATTTCAACAAAAAGGCGATTAATTATTTTAAGTTGTTTTTAACACTTATTAAGATACATATTAAATTATTATTTTATCCCATTAAAATAATTTCATTGTCTGGCCGTCCGTCTGTCCGTCGTAACTTTGTGCAATTTTTCCTTTTTTTTAATTTTTTTTTTCATATAAATAAATATAACTCATTCCTTCGACGTGAGAAAAAAAAGTACCGTCATTTTTGACGTTGTAGTATACGTTTGAAGTTGACAGGTTACAGCTAGTTATAATATTTTGAAAAATGCCCGCGGCATGTTTGTTTCCGTGGAGCTATTCGATATCGTAACTGGCACGCCACTTTCCATGGTACACATTTGTTTGATTGCTTCATTGTAGATATGTCATTTTAAAATAAGTACCAACATACATAATTTTTTTTTCTATCTCGAACAAACGTGCACCGAGAAAAGTTGCACGTCAGTCACGGAGGAGGTGTTCCACATAAACAGACATAACGCGGATACCGTTTTCAAAAATATTTTTTTAATGTATGTAGCTTAATAAGAAGCAATAAAAAATTTATAATAATTAATATCACTTTGTAAAAAAAAACATCAATTTTCTACCTAAATTATATTGTAACGTGATAATAGAATTAGGAGAAATTTACGCACGATTGGAATCCCTCGTAATGTTACTAAGGAACAAAACTGCCGAAACATTTAGAACCTTCCACTACGTTCTGGAATACACTACCACAATCAGAAGCGACGAGAACCTTTTCTTGAATACTAAAATAATTAAGTTCGATAAAAGCAGCAGGTATAAATAGCGGAACTGCGCCATAGAGTGAGTTCAGTCATCGTGTTTTGACAGTTCGTTCAGTGCAAAGTCGGCCGCGAGCAGTGAGTGGTCATGGTCAATAAAGCGTAATAATCGAGCGATGTACCTAAGTGACAAAAAAAAACACGATAATAAAGTGGGCTTATACGAGTGATATATTTCGAAATAGTTTAGATTAAAGAATAGCATTAAATTTAATTCGTGCTAAGTGACTTTGTATAATGAGTAATCATTAATTATCAAATCGCTAATTAATTTCCAGTATTTTCATTCTTTCCTCCCTAGCCACGTCACGTGACAATATTTTCCCGGGGGATGTAATCCCTTACATAAAAGATAAAAATATTGGAATTGGAACTTAAGTTGAAACACTTTTACCAAGGAATGCTTTGTAGAATTTATAAAAGATTATGAGTTCGCCTCGCGTGACACCGTAAAAAATAGCGTTGTGGTCTAGCCTTATTCTAATTTCGAAGTCTCTTCAATAGTATTTTTTGCACTCCTTTCTACTGAGTATTTTTTCAATAATTAATCAAGCTGTCCAAAGTCCTCCATCCACCCCTGGAGACGGGGAGACGGAGACAGCCTCCGAAGAAATTTAAATCTCCAGCAGGTTTATCTCGGGGATGTTCTGAAATGGTGTAGTCGCGGCGGATATTGCGGCCGGGGGATGCCCACGCACTCTGCATAATACAATCGGGGTGTAGTAGTGATACAAGACGCATACCACAAACACAGACAGAGATTAATGGTGATGGTTGGTTTGCGTTTTTAACGATTTTTGAGTTAGCTCCTTTGAAAGCCCCGATGTTCTTTGTCTTGCCAAAAACGCTACGAAGAGGTGTAATGAAGTCAGTTTCATTTATCAATTTTGTAGTTCTAAAATATGATATTTTTTAATTTTTGATACGAACTTCATCATTGTTACTCATTTTTAAACCCAAAAAAAAAGAATTACATAGGATATATATAGGAGGCGAACCAGCAATAGAGGATATCTTTAATACCATTATTTTTTTAAGGATGATATCGTGAACTACTTTGTCGAAAACCTTATTAATGTCCGTATAGATTGCGTGGACCGGGTTTTGTCATCCACGGCGTTAAAGATGAAGTTTGAAAAGACCAATTAGTTTGAGATCGTTGATTTATCACGGACAAATCCATGTTGTTACCCTATTATGTTATTTTGAAAAATAGAGAATAGTAGGTACGTTATGGATCAGTTTTTCGAAGACCTCGACGATAATTACTCTATATTTTTAATTTTAATACTCATGATTTGGTGCTATTCCTGAAACTTCATATTTCGCTACTTATAACTTATATTGTTTAATGTATGTTCTTTTTAATTTTATGTTATATTTTTAGGTAAAAGCCTATACACATTGCCGCTATTTACTTTATATTTTTAACTTTTATACTCATGTTTTGGTGCTATACAGATATTGTTTAATGTATGTGCTTTTTGAAATTTATTTTATACTCTTTATGTAAAAGCCTAATGGGCGTAAACAAATAAATAAATAAATAAATAATGGATAATTTAGATATCGATCTGTTGTTCTCATAATCCTGTTTTGAGTGATAAATGCCTGCTTCCATAATTTGCCTAAAGGCAAATTTGAAAGGTGCCTTTCTCTACGCACATGTTGAAATGTTCCAATATATTCGCAAGTGACAAAGGGCGTAGAAATAATGAAAAAATAATGGAGTTTTGTCACAATAATTTATTTATATAATAAAATACATAGTAGTACAATAGAAATATAAAAGCACACACAGAAATATAAAAAAAATATGACACAGGCACTAGGTCTCTGGCACGGTCACAATGAAGTATAACGGTGGGATTCTCGGTGATCCCAGTTCACGGTTTCGGTGAAAAGCTCTACGGCAAGAGCGATGAAATCTCAGGCGGAAAGATGTTTCGAAGATGAGCACACGATGAGAGATGAGACTTGAGCTTCACGCAAGCTCGGCTTGGTACCGACTCGGTCCAGCAGGAGAACACTCGGCTGCGACGGGCTTAAGTATTTCCAGGAAATAAACAGAGGTGCGGAATTTTCTTCACCCATAAAATTGATATCTTTTTTTTAAATCTATAAATATAATTTTTTTGTACACGTGTATGTCACTGAACTCCTAAACGGCTGGGCCGATTTTAATGCATTTTTTTGTGTGCGTTCGAGTGAGTCCTTGGATGTTTTAGATTTACACCTAACCCGGTAGTGGTGCTGCGTCGGGTTCTAAGATTTATGCCACACAAACTAAAAACAAACGATCGGGCAGGATAACGCCTGTCGCGTCCGCTAGTTTATTATAAAATTTTAAAATACGAGTAGACCTGTTTCCACTTAAGAAAGACAATCTAATTAGTGTGTAAACCGTAGGTAGGAGTAATAATGAAAAAAATATTTGAAAATGGAATCAAAACTATCAATTAGTTACCCAAAAAATAAAAAAATTTCAATATCTTACATAATTTGAAAATGAAATAAAAAATTTAATAAAAAATACCCTTGAAATTCTCATTAGCTTCACTACATACCTATTTCCTATTTTTTTTTCAATATAATTACAATTTCAACACTTTTCTTTGACACTTTCATTCTATCTTGACATACAATACATATATGTCTCTTGCATGCATCTTGCAGGCATCTACAATCTATTTTTTGTTTCGTCCCAATCGGACTTACGGTGTCCCGAAGATGACTGAGTACGCCAATAAGTACTTTTTCGTAACGAGAACAGACGCGGCTGATGCAATCTAGGGAAATTTCACATCTGCACTCAACCCATTGATACTATTAGCTTCCACCTGAATTGTATGCTTTCTGAGAAATAAGCGTTTGAAATTCAACAAAGTTTCGTTTCTTTCAGATATTTTAATATGCACCCTAAACCGATTTTAAAACATTTTACCTAAAAAATATATATTTTATGATGAAGGCGATGTTGAATAAGTTTTGCTCTAGACAGGTCAATCCTGTGGTCTAGCGTGGCGGGGTGCAAGTTTTATATGGTATTGGCAGCTTTGTGTGGGACCCGATAAGTTTTGTTCACTGTCAACGTTTTTTCCTCCAGCCTGGAGATTAGTCGGTGTAGATAATTTAATACTGCCGCAAGGGCGAGCACTGAGCACGATCTAGCGGCCAGCAATTCAGCTGAGACGAAAGAAAGTTCCATAATTAGCGCCGACAGCCAGAAGTGATTGATGTCTGCCTTTGAATCAAAAGATAAAAGTATGGCTTCATTTATACGAACAGCTATTAATTACTATTACTAACATTACTACTACTATTACTACTGAGAGATCGATTATGAACATAATTTATATACGATATTTTTAAGCATGCGCAATAGGGTGTCCCGTCCATGTATGAGAAAAAAAATTTTTAAGCTACACAATTGCAAGAGGTATCAAAATTTGCGTAATTTTACACAAATTGCGAAAAAGGTAAAAAAAATAGAATTGTCTGTCATCTTGAGGACTCTACCAAGCTTTGAAATTTTGTAAATTTTACGTTTTTATAAAGTTAAACCGTTTGCCTAAAATAATAAAAAATCAAGTTTAAAAGGTATTTTAGAATTGAAATTAATGAAACAAAGCACAAGAAAATAAAATAAACAAAATATAGATTATAATCAATGACAAAAACTAAAAATTTTAACTTATTTTTGTGTCCAACATTTGGCATTTCCGCTCGAGATTGCATCCTGGTTCTAATAAAGCCATCTCTAGAAGTAACGTCAGTTACACTTGGTGAGGCGTCTGTTATATTCTCTAGGACCCGAAGTGCAACCATCTAAGGTCAAGAATAAATGACGAAGGGGTAACTCATTGACATGAAGCATACAAATACACCATTGTAACGGTCTCTCCAAATACTCCTCTAAACGTTGAATCACGGCATCCTTCCAATTGGTGTTAGTTGCAGTTCCGTCACATTCAATGCAAATCCCGTCATCTAAATTCCAACCACGACTCTCTACTAAAGTTGTGATCGAAGTAAGAATTCCCTTTGCAGTGCCACGTCTTTCGGTATTGTGTGTCCTAAATAAATTGATCCAGGTTGTGCTAAAATTGTGATGTGGCCTTCTAAAATTCTTTGCGATGGTCTTTTCATCCATCAAAGTAAATTCTTTTTATAACAATACCTCCAATATTTTTTGAAGCTTCCGGGTTTTAGATAAATCTCTGTAGATTTTATTTTTATCAATAACCAGACTTAAATCTTTGGTAGAAACCAAGCCGACGTCAGTGAAAACCGCAGAAGCAACAGCAGCAACAGATCGCGTCGATAACCGTATCTATCACAGACTTTAGCAACTATTGGCAACGGCTATGTATTTCAATTCGTCGTTGAAGTCGATGGTGTCTCTGTCGAGGGCGTGTTTGTCGTGGATGCCTCCGTTATCGGAAAAGTTTCTAGGCAAGATTCACGCACTGAATCTTCATCACAATTTTCTGAGGCAGAATCAGTTTCTTGAGTAGAACACGACTTTTTTGTTACCCTTATTGACTCTTCAATTTATCTCTGCTGTCGTTTCATTAATCTAGCCGTTTATTTTTTATCAAAACCACTTATAACCATTTTCCTATCATTTATTTGATCCAACAAAAACTTTTCTCATTGATGTAAACTTTCTTAGGTTTTAAACACGAACAAGATTTAAATGAAGTGCATTTACAGGCAGAAACGTCAAAAAGTTTCTCGGATGACTTAAAAGAACATTTCAGTTTTTTTTTAAACTATCATTTCGTTTGTTTTTGGGGTATCTTTTCAAATTGAATTTCACTAATTAAATAACTCGTTCCTTAGTTACAATTGGAATCGAAGTTTTGATCCGAATATTGTTGATTTCTTCGGAAACAATCACATATATATCTGATTTGGATGGATCTTTTCCATTATACTTCAATTTCAACTTCAACCAATTGACAAATAAAATAAATTAAATAATGTCCCTTATAATTGGTAGCTGCTGACAAGTTCTTTGTATGGTCCGAATATAGCTGACTGCACCTCGAATTTCTTATTTAAAAATCACAAAATCCGTTTTTGACACTGTAATAATCACAATGGTACTTCTATGGCATAAAAATTATTTTGGCTACGAAGAAAACACTCGCAATTCAAGTATGGTTTACACCTAAATAAAATAAAAAGTAAAAAAAAAAATGTATTTAGTTCAGGAACCAAAATTGAGGATAGCAAAATACCACCATAAAAATGAAAAATTTTCAAAACTTTGTAGGTATTTTTAAAATTATTTTGGTAATCTACGCAAGTTTTGAGAGATCTTGTATTAAGGTAAGTGAAAAAAAAATTATCGGGACAGCCTAATGCGCAATACGATTAGCAAATCCAATTGCGAGATTCCGGCCTAGGTAACAAAATTCGTGATACCTACCTGATACACTATAATTTCCAAATAATTTTTATATTGTATATTTAATTTTTCTATATATTAAATTACTTTTTCTCAGTATCTGGGTGATTTTAATATAGTAACTAAACGTACCGAGTCCCTCGTAATATGTTAATGACGACAATAACATGGAAGTCTCTAGCACTGTCTATCACACTCTCGTATTATCTACAACCTTCACGAAACGTTTACCAACGAAGCGGAGAGAATATATCTATAATTATAACATTATCTAAATATAAAATTCAGGAACCGTCTATTGGAATAACCTAGAAGCGACAGGAATCTTCTCCTTAATACTAGAAAGAAAAATAACCTTCTCGAGGGTTCGAAACAAACGTGATCACATATAAATAAAAACGCGGGCCTAGACCGCGCAGGAAGCTTTTTTTACAGTTTGTTCAGTAAGAAATGAGTCGCGAGACCATGGCAAGGTGGGTCCAGTCGTGGAATTTTGAAGCGACTGATATCGAGCGGAATAATTGAGTGAGCTCTTACTTAAATGGCGAAATAAATAAATACGATAAATACTACGTGCGATAATTGGATGGAATGTCCCAGCGAATTTTATATAGTTAAAGTATTCACAGCAATAGTAGTATTAATAGACGAGTGACAGCATTCAAAATAGTGTGACATAAAAATAGTGTATCATTTTAATTTGTGTTAAGTGACTTTGTCCATTTAATAATTAATTAATAAATCGCTAATTTATTTCTAGTGTTTTCGTTTGTCTCCCGCAGCCATGACCCGGGCCAATATTAAGGATTTCAAAAATACAGAACATTTGATACCGTATGTGGAGATGTAAAAAAGACAAAGATAACGTGTAGATAACTCTCCATATAAAATTTCATCTATATCTCATCTCTTGGTAGAAACAATATTGTAGAACCTTAGGGAAGATTCAATTCTATTTTCAAATTCTTCAGTGTGCCACTGAAGTAGCGCCTGTACTTTTTGCATCCAAATCGAGTTTATCTTCGTCAATAGCGACCCTCAAAGTCCTATCCGAAATTATTCAAAATAGAAGCCTTCTTATACGAAGAGTTTTTCGGTTTGAATAAATCAAATAAAATAGCGATGGTCCCACGCTTGTCCGGCTTCCAATCCATTTCGTATTTTTCTCTGAAAATATTTATTTTGCCAAAATTGTTACCTTACATAGACACATAATACAAAATCCATTTTGAGATTGATAGTTCAATTTCAGGATTAATAGTTTTAATTACAATATGCAAACACGGATACACTAGGAGTACATCCTACCTGAATTTGTTTACAAAAACCAAATTACAATAACTTTAATAAAAAATACACGTTAATGAAGTTATTTATATATTTCGTAATAAATAACAAATCATTTGTTCTTAATAAATTAAAAATCAATTTACTTTAAGCCACTGATAGAAAATTTATCTAAAGGACTAAAAGCACACATATTCACATTTTACTTTGCGCCGTGAAACACAAAACAACATTGGAGTTTTTATATGAATAAGATTTTGACAGAAATAATTATTTTTATGTTTTCATTTTCCATTGAATTGTAACGCAAGAATTGCGCACTCTCCGAATCCCTTGTAATGTATCACTTTGAAACAGAAGTATAGAAATGTTTATAATCCCTACAGCACTCTAGGATTATATACATTCGGGAGACGCTTGGAACAGCCTGGAAGCGACGGTAACCTTCTCCTTTACACTAGAAATGAAAATAATGTTCTTATGTATTCGTAAAACTAGCGTGATTGCGTATAAATAGCGGGTTCAGTTTTTTTGACAGTTGTTTTACCGTTCTACCGATGCGATATTAGCGACGAATCGCAGTGAAAATAGTGTTATCATCGTGCGTTGTAAACTTAGCGACATATAATTAAGCCTACTATTGTGCGAAAATTTTAATGGAATATTCTGACAAGTGATAAATAAGATGGTACCCAGCGATAACAAAGAGTTTTTAGACAAGTAATAAATTGAGAAATGGTGTGAATGCAATACTGGTATTTTATCAGCCATTGCATTGGTACTAAAGACCAATTAAGAATGTTCTTAGGTTTCAATAGCCTTTCAGAATCTGGGGTAGATTACCGCGTTTTTACGACTTTCTGACCGACGTTTTTAGATCCCATTGCAGATTGTGTTGTATGCCTTACATTGTAACACAGCTGGAAAAATTTCCATGACCATTTCACCTTGTCCATACTACATTCTTAGTCCGGATCTCTTACAAGTGAACTTAGCCAATACATGAAATGTACACATTTTACTCTCTTTGACGACTAACTTAATAAATATAACTTCAAACAAATAAGAGGAACAATAGAGAATAGTGGTCGCTACATACTAAAATTTTCCGCCGGCAGATTTACTAGGGACGTCATCATCATCATCACTTTTGACTCTACAACCCCTAGTGGATCTTGGCCTCCTCAAAAGTCTCTGCAGTTCTAAATTTCCAAGGCAGATATGTCTTTAAGAACACTCTCGCTCCATCTTTATTTTGGCCTTCCTAGGCTCCTTTGCCCTATCGGTCTTGAATTCAGCGGGGGCTCTAGTACTTGTTGTTGAGTCATTCTCTCCATGTGATCCAGCTAACAAAGTCTTCCCAGTTTTATAAATTTTGTGACGCTTGCGACTTTGCACAAAGTATACAGCTCACTGTTGTAACGTTTGCACTTTGGACGACAACAACATTAGTAATTATGTCATTCTAAAACAACCCCTCAGTTGTCAGTTAGTATCCAGCAAAATTATTCCGCTTCATTTTAGTAAAATACAGTCAATTCCATTGCTTTTGATTGATGTTGTATTTAATCAATGTTTTAATCGTGATTTCGAATTATAATCATCAATATTGACGTTGAATTGTGTTTCTATCATTATCTCCAATAAATAGTCGCTTTATGATCGGCAGACCACCGATGACTAGTGCTTGGTGTCTGTTGGTAAGGAAATAAACCACATTGGTAGGTCACCGTGGATTCTCATTTTTATCAATTTAACAACAAAAATGTCATGATCGACTTTGTCAAAAGCTTATAGTCTGTGTATATGGCGTCGGTTTGCGCTCGTTGATCCTTTGAGGATAGCGTGAATGATTAGTGACAGTGGATCTTCCCGCGAAGAATCCATGTTGGGGATTTATGTGTCGCTTTATGGTACTGATAACGGGTAACTTGGATAATAGACTTGTTCTTCAAAGAGTTTACTAAATATTGATAAATTTTAAATTGGTCTGTAGTTAGTCACATCATTTTTTGACCGGATTTAAAAATAGGATATATGTGTGGATTTTTCTATTGATCCTGAAAGGATTTACCTTCAATGAAAAGTAAACAGAGCGGATAGACGATACTGGAGAAGCACGTGTATACAAATTATGGAGGATTCCATCAGGCCCTGCACCTTTATTCAAACCTAGACTGTTTATGTGATCTCGTAAAACGGTTGGACTTATCTAAATTTGTTGAATGTCAGCCGGGCCGAAGTCGAATACAGAAAGTGGATGCGCTCCTGAGGTATTTTGATTACACATGGACTTGAAACATTGTGAGAATCAGTTACAATATCTTGTCCATTCTCTGTAGTTTAGTTAAGGTATAGGACTTTATTTGGAATAATTGATGGTTCATTTTTTGATTTCTATATGAACAAACTTGTTTAAGTTCGATGTAATTGCATTTTCTATTCTTTGGATATAATCATTATGATGTAAATTAACATTTCTTTTAATCTGGTCCTCAACAGGGAAAAAATTTTGTAATCAATTGGGTTTTTGTGCAATTTGAATTATTTTATATATTTGTGTTTTTCCTTGCATATTTTTTAAGAGATGGCGTATATCACGGGGGATACTTTTTAGGCCATAATATGTATTTGAATGTGATTCGATTTATTTTCAAAGAATATCATAGAACAGAGACGTTGCATCATTTATGTTAAAAAGTGAATTCCAATTCAATGAGTTAGCTTGTTATTTATTATTATGTTATCCGCGTTTCGAAATTGTACTACTTTTTTCATAAGCTAATTTATCCGAGGAGAATCCAAAGAGGCTGCTAGAGTTATATAAGGTTGTTATTGCAGAGAACTAGGTAGAGAACTCTACCTAAACTGTTTAATTGAATTATTAAATTGATTTAGACCTAAGAAATTTATTTTGTCACAAAACCGTTTGCTAAGTGACCTTATATAGTGAGTTGAAAGGAGATATTTACTATTGCTGTTACTTCTCCCAGAAATATCAGGGAGATTGAAATCGCAGATTGTGAGAAAAATTTCAAAGGGTGTAGAGCCTTCAATATTAAATAATAATGTTTAACAAGCAATATCATTAGATTGAAGGTTGAAATTCAAATCCAAAAAATAACAAGAGTGGTGGTGGGGTATATTTTGATACAAATGGTTATATATTGCGACTCAATTGAATAAGAATAAAAATAAGAAAATTAATTTATTGGTACAAAGAAATTTTTACTAATAAGTAATATTTATTTAAGTAGTTACACAAAGTAATTTGTGCCTACCATACCAGAAAAAGTGGATTGCTCTTAAATAAATAATATATAATAATTAAATAATTAATAAATTAGACTTACAGATTAGATCGATATATTCACGGAAATGTACAAGGCCGCTATAGCATAATTGACTAACGCGCCTGCCCCGGATAGAAGAAGATCCGTGATTCGAATCCCGGTAGTAGCCAAATATTTTTTCGTGGATTTGATTTTTCTGTATGTCTTTCTAATTATTAATAAATTTGGTTTTAAACAATGTATAAAAAAATACAGAAATTTGTTAAACAGTTTATCCCATCCCCAAGTCTTTTCAGTTGTATATGGAATAGTTTTACATTATTAAGTTCCTTTATGTTATTGGAAATTCCATTTTAAAAGTCTACTACAGTATATAGGAATCCATGTCTTTCCCTATTAGACCGCGGTACATCACTTCTTATATATTATATAGTCTCTTGTTTTTTTTTGTTTTAAATATCATATATGAAACATTAGACAAACTCGTATTTTATTTACTCATTTACTTGATAAGCAAAAAATTGAAAATATTATTAAATGTTAGCTTTCCGTAAAAAGAAATATATTGTAGAAAAACATCTGCCATAAAATGTACAAGACGCACCGAAACAAAATTATTTTTCTCTCAATAATGCTCGGGTCGCGTAGCACAGAGGGAACCGATAAGATTGTTTTTTTTTATTTGCGAAAACAAGTAATTTCCTCTGTGTACACGGAATGAAAAGTATTGGAGACAGAACTCTTATTATACATTATTTTCTCGCATCTGGCTCCCCAAATAAAACGGTCGTGTAATATCGAAACCTGCCCTTATTGAAATGAACGTGATATTTTGTGCGAGGGGCTGTGCCGCATACTCCATTCACATTCACGCGTTAATATGTATTTTCTTAATGTTGTAACTGTGTAAAATATTATGCCCCAGAACGTTGCGGTATAACTTGTGTTTTGCAAAAGGTTTTTCTTATATTACTAGCGTAAACCATCTAATATGCCGGGAGAATTATAACCAAAAATGTTATTTACTTATTTCATATATTTTTGATATTACAATTTATATACAAAGTCGTAATATAAAAATACAAAAATAAATTGAAAAAAAAATTAAACCATAATATATTAAAACTACAGTCAACTTATGAAGGCTGCTTGTGAAATTAAATACACAAGCTTTACTGCTCGACTTTTCCAAGAATTTTGGTTATTTTGTACTAATTTCGTATTTCATTGAAAAACTACAGAAAAATAAATATAGTGATTATAATTTTTATAATTTAAATTATAAATAGAGATGCGAACACGGAATTTGTGTCCCATCAATATTCTTACTATTTCCAAATTAAGCTAAACGCTTGTGCTATGTAAATGGGACTAACTTGCTTGTCTGGAGTGAGATTCGAACCTGCGACCTTTGGATCACGAGGCGAGAGTCCTAACCACAAAATCAACAAGCTACTCATATGTCGTGATATATTTAAATAAAAAAATTAACAATTTTATATGTATTTTATGAGAATTTGATAAAATGGTGAGCGTTACTGTTCGTTCCGGCCCCAGGAAAAGAGACTGATCAATGGCTACACGACTCCAAATCTCTTCCCGGATCCCGGCTGGAACCCATCGATTCTTTTATCGTTTGAAATAAGGAATAAAAAAACACGAAATGAAATCGACCAAGCGACCAAAGGGAAAATTCTTTAAAAATAGCGACCAGAAGGAATAAATATTAAAAAACCGGGACGAAGCTACGTATTACTGATTCGAATAATGCTAATAAAATGTTCTTTGACCAACTGATTCCAAAAATAACTAAAAACGCTGCCCCTTTTCTGAAAAAATTTCATTTTTTCACCTCTTGATGTTTATTTTTGCCAAACAAAAAAGAAAATATAAAATTCTAATTTCATGAGTGTTCGAAACATTTCTCCATTCAAAATTTTCAATATTTAAACTATAAATTGTCGAGTCCTTCCTCGCATAAAATAATAAAGAAAACACGATTTTATTCAATTAGTAGGTACTTTATATAAAAACAGTTCCAATTTTGAAGACGTTTTCATTACACTGAATTACCAAATCATTTGATAAATATTTTGGAGGAAACCGTTACATTGTGTAGTGGGAGCACTTAAGCCAGTTTGTACAAGTCATAAGTCCTGGGTCACCCAATAATAACTTCAATACTCGTTTCACGTATGAGACTTCCCTAGTTTAATGTTATTTTAAAAAAATATATTAATTTTTAGTATGCAATGAGATGTTATTGATAATACATCATACATTTAATAAAGTATTTTGTCATGTCCTCCATTAACTAAAATATACTAATGTTGAAATAGTAAAAAAAAAAAAAACTCAAAACAGACAACAAAAGAATGTTGAAAATAATATCACACAGCAGGTACACCACAACACAAAACTATATTACTAAAAATATAATTGCCCATATTTTATAATATTGAGTTTTTACTTTACAGGAATCCGATTACCGAAAATGTGGTAGTTAAACGATATGAATTTTTATGTTTAATTTAACAGAAAAATAAATAACCACAAAGTAATAGCTGATTACAATAGCACGAAATTAAGTGAAATGTAAGTTTATTTTAATTTACACTAAATTAAACTTTGTAATACACACACAGTTATATTTGCCAAAGCACATCATCAGATGATTTTAATAACACATCAATTAAATTATTGCTTAAAACTTGACAGGTAGTCCACATTAAACTATATAGGTATCATCACTAGCTGCGAAGATCCATGTATACTATTTCATGAGAAAATACTACAGATGTCTCTAGCATATTCCCTTCAAATTAATGAAAGATTCCAATACGGAACATAGTATATAAAACTTTCAAAAATGTGATGTGTGGATGTTCTTACGATGGAATTGGTGAACGTTTCATTGTGTAGAGTGATCACTTAAGCCAGCTCATAGAAATTGCAAGCCCTGGATCATCGTACAAAAAGACTTCCATACACGTTTCTCATATTTATAGTTTCCTCTCTTCTGTTATATATCTTAAATAACGCAATTCAATTTTTTATTTATTTAATGTTAAGAAACGATTAACTATTTTTTTGGGTATGTTTATTTCATCGTTATATGTTTACAAATTATTAATTAATTTATTTAATATCTTTCATGAATGTAATTAAATTATTTGTGTGATTTATAATCTTCGGGACATGCCATCATCATGTCGAGTTGACAAATTACGAAGAATATATTAAAGGCAAAAGAATGCTATAAATTATATCCGCACAAATTAATTGTGTGCAGTCCTTTGACACTCTGTGATGTAGGTACCTACTTTTTAAACCTCAAAACGTGTCAGTGCGTTCCTTTTTCAATAACGGGTCAACAACGCTTAAATGCGTTCATGGTTTATATGTGGGTGTCATAGCCACCATAGACATGCCGGCGGATTTTTATTGGAAATATTGTAAACGTTCGAATAAAATCATTTTATTTGAACGCCGACCAATATTGCTCTGAATTTGCGAAAGTCAAATATACCTGACACCCTTTTATAGTTTATTGAAAAAAGAATGTTGAAATTGAGAATTTTTATTAAATAAATTAATCTATAAAATGTGATCCAGGAAAATTAGACTTAATATGAAGAGTATTTTTCAGTGATGATATAATCAAATATCATATATACAAAATCCGTTATTAATTTATTTAAAAAAATACTGCATTTTTGCAGTATTTAATACTGCAGTCTAGAAAAATTAGACGTAATATATGATGAGTATTTTTCAGTGCGAAGATACGTACAAAATAAAATTGTATGCGATGGAAAAAATGCACACGATATATTAAACAAAATACTTAAACCATAAAAACATCACCAAACCAAAAAAAAAAACTTTTCAAAGTAAAGACATGTTTTAATCAATTTTTTAATATTTTAATGTATTTTAATTCCACAAAAATAAAAAAATGTGTAAATAAAATATTTTTAGTCGTGTCCTTCGATTGGATTATTTAAAGCAGATTAATACTAATGTGCGCCGCTAAAGAGAGAATAAAATCTGTCGCCAGATGGCATGTATGTCGTGGGAATGGTAAATTAAGTTATTATTTAAATCATTTTAAGAATATGTCTGATTGGTTTTTTATTTTCCTTTAATAATTAGTAAATAAATTATGATGCGGTAAATGATTTCTCATTTTAATAATATTAATAATAATTTAACAATAGCTATCCGAAGCACTCGGGGAAGAATAGATATCCTACATATTATAAGAATATATTTTTGTATTTTGTATGTTGTACACACTATGAAATTATTGAACAATAAACATTGACGTATTATAATATAGACACGTTATTCCCATATTAGCCGACTTTCATATGAAGCAAATATTGCATTGAAAGAGACAACAAATCACATAATCAAGTAATCACGTAAAAATCAGGTAATTTGAAGTCACGGTGACTAAAATAACATACTCATTCTTACAATAGTGTACGATACTCTGTTCCCTTTTCCCCTGGACTTCTTTTTTCGACGTAGTATCGCGCCCGATCACAAAGAAGGTCCGTTCGATAACGAATGCAAGTAAGGCAATTACCTACCTTACTTTTGAGTTGCCAAGATCTCACGCTTGTGACGTATCTACAGTTAATTGTATCATTGACAATAAGCCTTAAGTTAAAATAAATCATTTGTAGATATATACCTTATCATAGATAGACAAATTTAGTAAACTAATAAATAAAAAACTTAATAAAACTATACGAGTACAATAAATAATTAATACGACTAATGGGAATAATTGATTATTCTTTATCAGTTTGGAACCTAAATGTATAAAACATTATTTCTTCTCAACAAGCATGTATTCCTCGGTAGTATAGTGGTAAGTATCCCCGCCTGTCACGCGGGAGACCGGGGTTCGATTCCCCGCCGGGGAGGTATAATGTTTTTATTTTATTTTATAATTACTGTAAAATAGTATGAAAAGAGTAAAATATAATATTATTAAATAATATATTAATGTGCCGGGTACTTACATTTAAAAAAGCTAGTTTCTTCGACAAAAGCACAAAATTTCTTAAAGGAATGACGCGGAAGGAATACGTATTACCCGGTCTCTAAACCCTTTTTTGTGTCCATTTTTGCCCCTTAACTTTATTTTCTGGCCAAGTTCTACGTTCTCCACATAATAATGCATTATATTATAGATCGATCTTGAAATATGGATTAAGTTTGAGAAAACCTGGCACAAACGCATGCATTTCTTGTATATAGAATGAATCAATTAGTGAAAAATCAAAAAAAAAGTAAAGTTACCAATGTTTTACTAAGGGAAGATAATGGAAACGGTGTTGATAAATACAAATGTTATTAAAAACAAAACTTTTTTTCAATACATACCTATATATAATGTGTTTGCAATTTAACGAATGTGAAGGCAATTCACTAGATGCATACGTAGATAGTTCTATAACTGAGGCCTTAGAGTAGCACGATTTTATAAATACAACAATAATACTATTTCTGTTTATTAGGTATAATATTACAAATTGATTCTAATTGGGTATACAAAATTTACACAAGTAATAGTGAATTTTTTTCAAAAAAAATAAACCCATAAAAACCAAGTTTTTACAATACTCCCTCTCTCATTTTCGGGATTCGTGTCTACCATATTCGTCGGAATCTCCATACAACTTGTATGAAAAAAACATAAAAAAAATTAAAAATCCAAAATTATACTATAATTATTATCATTTTTTAACAAAAATTTTGTAGATCTTCTTGATCGTCGCCACGAGTCTGCTTGCAAAGTTTCAGCTCGATTGGAACACGGGAAAAGGGTTAAAAATCGATCCAAAGTTTTTTCGTCAAGCAAACAGACGCCACGAGTCATAAGAAAGGAAGTAAATAGTAACACTTTTTGAAATTTATAACCAGATTCATTTAAACCAAAAGCTTAAATTTTGTAAGTGTGTTTTTTATATGTCATTCATATGTTTTAGTAGCTTGTTGGTGTAGTAGTTACGACTCTCGCCTAGTGATCCAATGGTAAATGGTTCGAGCCTCATTTTAGGACACCAGCAAGTTAGTCCTATTTGAGTTGAGCTTAATTTAAAAATAGTAAGAATATTGATGCGCTACGTAGGTATTCCGTGTTCGAATTTCTATTTTTTTAAACATTAAAAATGTGTATATTCGTCGGCAGTTCAGTTTACTACATCTCGGTTTTGTGCCAGCTCTCTCTAGTTCAGAAGCTCCAAGGCAGATATGTCTTTGAGGACGTTGTTGCTCCATCTTAATTTTGGTCTTCGTAAGCTCCTTCGCCCTGTCGGCCATGAGTTCAGCAGGAACTTAGGTGTTTAATGCTTGGTCATACTCTCCACATGACCCAGCCACCGAAGTTTTACCAGTTTCATAAATTTGGTGGCATCTAGCTTCTTAAACAGAGTATTTCACCCAACCATGAAAAGTTATGCATATGGGTGTATTGATACATGCATCTGAAACATGTAACGCGATTTTTTAGTGTAGGTAACTACTAGCGCATACGTTTGAATCTCTGTGGAATATTCCACAGATTATAATGAATATTTATTGAGGTAAAATCAAATAATTTAAATTTATGTAAATCTGCTCTGGCGTCACATATACATAGTTCTCACACGACTCAAACTCAACATGGAGACGAAAATGCATCGCGAAAGTTATTACGTTATCTACCTTCCGTGCTGGTTCTGTTCCCATCCCTGTTTAGGCTTTCACATATTATCCGGCTGGGACTGGAACACGTGACCAGTATTAAGTTAAAATTAAACAGTTGAAATTAAACACAAAATGAAAAGTGTAACATTTGAAATTGTCACATTTTTCTTTAAATTGAGTACGAGAATATCCCTTTTAAAATGTGGTTATTTTAAAATCTTAAAAATATGGCAGTAAGATACATTAATACTAGTAGGCCGTATTCCGAAAATAGCAATATTGGAATCTTAAGACCTTTATCGGAACACTTAAAAGACGATTGTAAAAATAGAAAATTAACGAGACGAGAGGTATACTTCGGTGGTGTGATCAGCGGGAGAAAGAAATACTCGATGGCTATCCTTCAAACGTCAAAAATAAAAAGAGTATAATAGGTACAAGGGATAAAGGCCTTAAGATCCCAATTCTATTTTCGGAATATGGCCGATAATATATATGTAGGTACATATATAAAATATACATTCGCATAATTCGAAATGCTTTTTTGGTTCCTTCAATTTCGAATTAACGAGGTTCTACTGTATTAGCTGTCGAAACAACCTGAGTAAAAATACTTAAATCGCGCCATTTGCCCACAGGGATAGACAGAGAGAATAAAGCAGCACAGTTCTTCTGCCCTGACTATACTTTCACCTCGTCAACACTACATATTCTCATACATGCACGTCGATTACTTGGGCGCCAAAACTTAAAAAAATAATAATAATGTTTTCATTTGTTTCAGATGTTGCAAAGTCTGCGCCCGCACCCTTGGAGAAAACTGCGGCGGATTCAGCGGCACCTGTGAACCCGGCCTTAAATGCGTCGACGGTGTTTGCAATTCCTCATAATCTATGGAATCATCATCATTCAGCGTCTAGGATAAGCATATTGAGGGAACACAGTGTACAAAGATAGGCAGTAGAGCAACGTAGAGAGATTGATTTTTCTGCAAATCGGCGTGAAACTCCGAAGAATTACGTTAATATTATTGCAAAGTGTGTACATTTGATTATATTTTGATGAAAATCAGTGCTAAATAGCCATATTTAATCATCTATATGTTATATGATGTTAACATATAACAGTACATCAGTGATGTGTTGATTGGCGTCTTTATGGTAATACTATTCAAATATTTACAGTTGAGACTTTAAAATGTTTTGATTTGATCTCTGTCATATTTAACCAAATCCACCGTGTACATATTCTGATAATAATTTCTAAATATTTACATTAAAAATATACAGTAATTAAACGCTTATAATAAAACCACATATAAAAGTGTTAAATTGTCGTAATATACAATTTTAAATTATTGTGTGTAAAATGTAACACGATTCAATGCAATTGTTACGAAGAAAAGAATTGTACGGCGGTATTGGAGAGGGGGCGTTGTTGGCGCTGTTGTCAGCGGACAAAGACGAGCGTGGTGAAATGCGGCCGGGAGTCTGCGGATGACATCTGGTGACGGGTCGCTGCAGAATGGCCGACGCGGATGCCGGTAAGCGTCCTATTATGCATTTGATTGTGTCAGAGACAGGTAGATTTTGGGCTCGAAATGTACGACCATGTCCGGGCATAATTGAGGAATTCGGTTATTTCCTCGATTTTTGTAAGGGGGCATTCCTTAGTATATTTATTTGGTTTTTCACTTTTTGTATTTAAATATTATTACCTACAATAATGGGTTTGTTACAAGTTGGCAGCTTTTTTCAACCAACTGCACAATTAATTTGAGCACTTGAAGTAGATTTAAAGAATATTTTATATGCATGTTCTAAAAACAAATTCATAATTAGAATTTTTGGTATTGAAACAAAAACGGACATTTTTTACGAATCGTATCGGCACATGTAATACGTCTTCATAGAAACTGGCCGCTACCCATTAGAATGTGTGCGTGCGTGCTCGGCGCCGTGTACGCACGCACTGTGACGCACACATTGACATAGAATATGGGGGCACAAGGCGGCGGCAGTAAGGACCGTGCCTTCGGTGCCATTCACGCTCGCAGCCGCCGCTTTAGAAAAAATATGCGCTTCCTGAAAAAAATGCCTTTTTTATGATTGTGGTGCTTTTCTAAAAAATTGTGTTGATTATCACAAAGACTGTGAGTTTTTAAAAGTCTACGTTGATTTTAATCAGTGTTCTTGCAATTTAAGTGAAGAAACTAGGTATACTAATTACAGAAATTTTCAGGTTTAGTGTCTACCTTATGCGTCGGAATCTCAGACCCTACGAGTTAAAAGAAAGGGAGTAAAAATAAGTGACAACCCTAGCGTCAACGCAAGAGTAGGCTAATAACTCGCCGACAGGCCGGAGATAAAGTACTGTTCTGGGTATACTGTGGTATAGGTGTGCAGAGATTCGAATCTCGACATTTTCGAAAATAAAAAAGATTCTTTTAAAGACATGAAAAAAACATAACATGATCATACGTCAAACATAAATTTCAGATTTTTTGCACTTAACTTACGAAAAATACTGAGACTGATCCTACGTCAAACATAAATTATTTCATTAGCTGGCAGTTCATTGAACAATTTGAAACCCTTAAATAACAAACTTTTTTTTCCTGCGAGATTTGTTTGTGGAAGCCTAAAATCCTCCCTACTTCTCGTATCACTTTACAAAATGTGACCTTCACGAGTCCACCCACAATATACTACCACATCAATTAATTTCAGTTATATATATGTTAAATCTGCATACTTTAATTTATAGGTGAGTTGTATTTTAATACCGCCAATTGTGGTTGAAATTTGTCATCCCATAAACCAGAACAGATGCCGCATTTTTAATGAAAATATCCCTATACAATGTTGGTACCTATAATCACTTTAGAAAAAAGAAAAATACTAAATATTACGGACCTTAAGTAGTTAATAACAAACCCACATTTCTTCGATGCTTTCTGAAATAATCTTAACATTTCTGTTCGATCAACGAGGTCTCCGAACCTATTTAGGAATAATTATAATATTAAAAAATTGTTTATTCTCAGATTTTTTCAAAATGAATATTTTTCAGTAAATTGAATGCCCTGATTTCAATGATAAATAAAACTATTCATGTGTACAATAATTTTTAATTTAATGTAAATTTATAGAATCTACTTTGCTATTAGATATAATTATAAATTTCACTAAACCAATACACATCGGTAATGGAACGATTGATGTGGTGTAAAAATTTTGATTTTTTTTTACAAAATATCTATAATGTCCTTTTATCCGCAATGTTTGTAAGATAGTAGAATATATTGCAGATCTACCAAACACTTGTTATTTTCACATCATTAGTGGAACAATCGAGAATAATTTTTACTTGCAGCGGAGATAGGTTTCGCCGTCATTAAATGCATTTCACTTTTTTCAGAAGTAAAATTACCCGCGCGCTTCGCTAACTGCGTTTGTTCGTGCTGCTGAACACATACCACAACCCCCCTATCTCCCCTACCATCCATCACCCACACACCACAAGGGGTGGTCATGGGGGGAGGGTCGTGACCTGCGGGGTGGGAGACTATTCATTTCAAAAATAATTAGGCTGTTGGGCGCTCGCACGGAAATCATCAACATTTAAGTAATTTTATTAAATGTAATTAAAAAAACGGTCGCTTCCGACGAGAAAAATAAATGTCTCACCTGGCCAACGTATTAAGATAAAAACAATTTCATTTGAGAATTACTTAATCGGTTTATCTACAAGCAATAAAAAGTTCCCAGTGGAGAAGTTTCATACTTCTGGTAATATAATATGTTGTAAAATTTAACTAATATATGGACCAAATCTAATAAATTGCTGAAAAAATTGTTGAAGTCTGTCAATAAATAATAGAAAAAAATTACAGTTATTGCATTTTTGAGCGAAATGACTGACCTCCAACTAGCCTGTGACGTCACGCGTCCGCATAGCCAGTCACCGGAGCACAAACCGCGATGTAAGCCGGGTACGTGTGATGACGTCACGCGACTCCACCGGACGGAACAAAATTATTCATGCAAAACGCAAATTTAAAATTTTATATTTTAATGATGTCCCTGTGACAAAAATCCAGTAGGTACTGTTCTGAAAAATTTGAATATACTCAAAATATATTATAACTTTCTTAGTTTTTGAGATTGAGAATTTAACCTTCAGAAGTCTGTTCAATTTTACTCAAATTTTTATTTCCAATAATTGAAAAAAAAAATAGTAAAGTTCTGTGGTATTTTTCTGTGGTTTAACTTTTTTTTATTATTCTTGCATTGTACGTTATACATTTTCGTATCGTTAGCAGTATGTGCGCATATATTGTATCATATTCAGCCTTACTAGATTATGATTTCTTCATGATTTTTCTCTTTCGTCCTCCGCCAATCTTTGCCATGTCGCTCCCACTTTTTTTTTATTCAAATATTTCGTCTGCCCATAGATAATTTGGGCTTCTTCTAGTCGTGAATACAATTCAAGAATGCATTATATCTTTCAGGTATCTCTGTATGAATATGGCTCTGTTGAAATATGGCCCGCCCATTAGCATTTACAACTTCTTACCAGTGAAATTGACATCTTCCATCTCAGTCTGCAATCCAAACTGATATGTATTTTAAATATATATTGTTCTCTAGATGTTCCATTTTTTCAAACCAAGATTTCTATCTGCTTTTAAAGTGTGCATTGACAAGTTAATTTGATACCAGAAGGTAGCCATGAATGTACCTACCAACTGTTGTATGTATGTAAGAACATTGAAATTAAGCTGAAATGAAGCCGATTATCTGGTCCTCAATTGTCCGTGAGTTGAATCTATGTACCCCACTAAACTAAAAAGCAGTATCTCCATTAAACAAATAATCATTGAGTAAATCAGAGAAATGTGAATGGAGCAATTTCTATCATTCAAATGAATATTCATTTATTTTTTCGCTCATTCAATAGACATTGAATTAATACAGGTATAAAGGTTATTTCATTATTATTTGAGGTATTTTCATATAGTTTAAACCTTAAAACTGCAAATAAGTTGTATGTTAGATACAAACCCAGATGGATATACTGCAAATAAAAAATGCTTTTATTTTAATATTTTGATGGAAATACCGCAAAAAAGTTATTAGAAAGGAAAATTATGACCTCAAGTATCCAAAACAAAGTTTTTTTTAAATAATGGATTTACTACCTTTTAATGGGAGAGTATAGTGATTCTCTTCCATCGCTCTCTGTCTTGCGATATATCGGTCACTTATATAATCGACTCACTGTATAAGTTTACATTTTATTTAAAGTAGCATTAAAGCAATATATGCCCATTGCGTGAAACATTTGAAGCATTTCAAGCTAAAAAAGATTTGAAACATAGTTAAACAGATAACGCATGTAGCTCATACGGTCAAGAACGAAAGCAACTTACTTCATAGCAGTTATTTCAATACCTCGTGTAAAAAGTAATGAAAACACTCTCTCTCAAGTAACACATAAAAAATTATAGTATAATATATCGTATGTGGGGGTATAAGCAAGCAAAAATATCCAAAAACTAAAAAAGTATTTTGAATGCAATCACCGGGAATGTTTAAGCTTAAACGTTTTAGTTATGCATTTTTTTGTACCTATATTACATGTTATCTGCCAAAATCCCCCGAACTAAAATGTCATAATATCTAAACTTTCTTACCTAGTATTTACAGAAAATATTTCAACTTTGATACTTAAACGTAAGTCTGGCGAATTTTTCTAATTTTTGGAGGCAGAAATAACAACGATTCTCGCTCAGTTACTTACGATCAGTATTTATTACCGAAGAAATTCGTACAGAAACGCACTCAAAACGTCAAACAAAACTAAGCCAAAATGGAAATCATTATTATTCAATAGCTAAGAAAAGTTTACATTAATTTTGACACGCTTACATTTCAATTATCTATTTACGCTTAATAGATATTTCCTTTAACAGTGAAGTTGAAGTGAAGTTAGGACATTTAGAATTATATAATTAAATTTCGGATATAATAGAATTTTGATACGAGAGCACTAAAACCCAAATCAATACTATTCCACAATACATACGAATAGGATCAACGCTTTATTTCATGCTTGTTCGGAGACTCGTCTATACAATTTACTGTCAGTTGAGATGTTGAATCGAAGCCTCCAAACCTTGGTAAGAGATACTTTGGGGTAGTTTCAGAGTAATCCTATTCGACATTATTATTAATCCTTCATACCCGAAATTCAGGCTTATGCTGGAATTTATCCTAGATACGCACTTCACAAAGTTTACTGTTCTTAATTTAAACCTTTATTAAAAATAAATAGTTTAAGATATTGTCACAAATAATTGTACATTATATTATTATTTAATTTTCCAGAATATCTCTTAAACGGAAAATTTAATATAAATAATCCCCGTCAAAAGAGTGTCATGATTTAACCCTTTCCTAGGCCGCGGCAATACTTATCTATACTTAAGAACTTCGTGTTCTTATTCCATTTTTTAAAATACTGACATCTAGTTGTATGTATTGGCAACACTATTCAATTGTTGATGTTTACACGCATGGGTGCACGGTCTCCTTGTCCTCCTTTTCCGTCTTTCGTGACAAGTATTTCCACCCTAGAAATTTTCCATCTGGAACTCCATCCCTACTAATGCCCTAGCCGAGAGCAGGTCGAGACAACATAATATGTAAATCTCAATCTACACTGTGTACGCGTCCCTTATGCTATTTTTTGTTAATAACTTAATCCGTCACAATAATTTTGAATGTCGAACGTCACGTTGATCGACAGAATTAATAGGTAGGTATAATACTTTTATTTCTGTAGTTGTAATAATAATTTTTTACGATCATCATATATATTTTAATTTTTATTTAAAAAAAATAGAGATGTGGACACGGAATACGTGTCACATCAATATTCTTACTATTTTCAAACTAACTAAACGCTTGTGCTGTGAAAATACGACTAACTTGCTAGTCTGGAGCGAGATTCGAACCCGCGACCTTTGGATCACGAGGCAAGTGTCCTAACCACAAGACCAACAAGCTACTCATATTTATACATATATTTTTGGGTTACACGTTTGTATTATTTTCTTCATCAATACCTATACCTACAACTCAATGTCTGTCTGTTCTCAATACAAATGGACACCGTTCGTGAGATTCAACTCAAATTTTGCATACTTATTCTTTAGGACCCGGCGGGTAACGAAGCCGTTTGCCAATCTGAAATTTTTCATACTTATTCTTTAAAACCTGGCAGGTAAACGACATTTCCTCCTGGACATCCCATCCATTCCAGTCTAGATTAAATGCAAACATTGTTTTTATTGGAGTCTTTGCAATACAATGGAATCTTTATTTCCCCCAACAAACTCATTTATAACTTAATATTTAACCCGCGCAACGCCGGGTACACCAATCTAGAATGAATTGTTGTATTGCATTGCATTCTATTCTGAATGCCGTAGTACTAATAATTTATGGTAGGTACATAAATTTCCCGCACAAGGTGTCAATTTTGCTAAATAATTTGGCTCTATTTACCTAAGAGAGTAGAATTTAAGCTGTGTTGGCTAATGTACAAGGCGTCTTCAAGATTGCTGCTGTTTTCCTAAAAACTTAAATTTAAGTTAAGTCGGCTAATTTACAGGACCACAGATGTCGCCTCTTGCAGAGTTTTGCATCCCAAGCAACTCTCAAGATAAACATCTCAGATCAGCTTCACTCCTTCAACTTCAGCCGCTGTGAGAGTTTTGGAATCGTTCAGTCAAATTCATTCAGCGGCCAAAAGCTTGGAATGTATTGCCCTCCGTGATAAGAAACTATGTAGCAGAAAATTTAAAAAAAATACAGTTTTTTCACAAAATCAGCAACCCTCGTAGTTTAGTGGAAGTGACATGAGCCTCTTATACCGAGGTTCCCGGGGTCGATTCTCGTTCAGGCGAATACACATGTGATTTTCTCAAGCCTGGCTGTTTTTATTGGGCTTTGTGTTTTTTTTGTGTAGTCTTATTTGAAATATAAATCATGTCCACAAGTTCTAACCCATTTTTAATTTATTAGTACCAGTTAGTACCAACAGTAAGTACCAATACGTACCACTGCGTACCAATGCAATACGTAAAAGCGGACAAATACGCTCATTTTCTATGTAAAGACAAACTTCAAACAGCTCTCCTGTAAAATTGCTCTTTTGCAGATGTATTAGTTTGCATAGCTTTACGATACTACTATATTATATTTTAAGATTAAAATGTGTGCACTCCTATGTGTGAAACGCTCATGCAATGTAACATTTTTTTTTAATTTGCATTTTTATTTTATTTGCATTGGCTGTTTTAATTGGAAATATTTATCATACTGGTATATTTATACCAGTCTGATAAAACATATAATTTTGCGTGGCTATCAATACTAATTAATTGCGATCTGTCGTCAAAAGTTTTTTCGTGTGCTGGATCTTGCAATGGGATAAAGACATATAAGAACTGCCGTGAACACCTAAAGGCATTCCTCAGCTCTTATATTGCCGGTAGAGTGCTACCCCAATTGAACTACAGCAACCCCTATAATTCTCATTCAATTTTATATTTAACTTTTTCGTGAGATATATCCGTAACCTGCAAAAGAATGCTCGTAGTAGACATATTTTAATTTGGAAAGCTCACTACTAGCTATACAGGGTTATTTGTAAAACATTAAAAACCTTGCAGGACTACATTCCTGCCTTGATTATGAGTCGAAAACGTTCAAGCTATTATGACCTAATATCAATAGTTATGGAGATATGCGAAATCAAAGTTTGCATTTTTTTTCAATATTTCTGATTTATTTTTTGTAAAAAGTTGGACTATCATTACAGTAACTCATATCGATTACGAAAAATTCATTTGTTTCAATACAAGTTAAATAAAATCATAAAAACCCTGAAAAATTCCTATCGGAATGTTTTCCAATTGGAATTTGAAAGTTTTTATTTTTTTATTTGACTTGTATTAAATGAAATGATTTTTCTATATTCGATATAAGTTACTGTAATGATAGTCCAACGTTTTACAAAAAAATACGTCGGAAATATTTTTAAAAAAATGCAAACTTTGATGTCGCATATCTCCTTAACTATTGATATAAGGTCATAATAGCTTGGACATTTTCAACTCATAATCAAGGCAGGAATGTAGTCCTGCGAGGTTATTAATGTTTTACAAATAACCCTGTATAATGGCAATAGTTTATTTATTTTTGAAATATAAGAAAATCTTTTGTCATTAATAATTGACTAATAATTAATTAAACGACGTAAATTGATTAATTAAATACTTCGCCCGTTCCAAAAATGTCGTACATTATAATTGTGGAATTTCATCTCGGCGTTAATGCAAACCAAGGGTTTGGGGTTTTTGTCTCGGGTATTCTGACATTCATTTAAGGAAATTCCACTTGAAATTTATATAGTGTGTCAACTGGAAACCAAAATGGATCTTAAGATACACGTTAACCCTTCTATTTATCAAAGCGACTGCCTGCCCTACAAATTAATGCTCCTGATATTAAACCTTGGAGGCTCCAGGGTTGATAACGCCATGCCTTATTTGTGTTATTATACAACTAACAAGAGTGTGAACTACTTCGTCGGCAAATTTTATCACATTAGATTACGTCAAGGACTGGTTGACAAATTGAAAAGCATCTCTCTTCCTCCAACCGGAACTGACATTCATTCAAAAGGCAAAGCGAAACAATGCGGTAATTTTTATCATCATCAAAAAAAAGTCGGAAAGATTTTGTCAAATTTGCCGTTTTTAAGTTATTTCTCTTGAACCAATATTTTATGTATATCGTTTATTTGTGTGCATACGGTGCATAATAATTGGAAAAATGAGTTAAAACATTCTTATAGTTTAAACAGTATTTAAAAAAATACACAAGAAAGCAATCCAAATAACAATCGCAAAGGCAGTAGGTACACAGTTTAAATTAATTCAACAAATTACAAAAAATATGTTTTCGCAATTTTCTTGTGTAACTTTGTGAAAGGCCAATTTATTTATATCTATTTTTTTATAATACAAAAATTAATACAAGAAATCTCTTTAAATGTCGATGTTACATCTTATCTAAAATAAACATCAGTGGAACTGTTTACTTTGCT
This sequence comes from Agrypnia vestita, assembly GCA_016648135.1. NCBI lineage: Eukaryota > Metazoa > Arthropoda > Insecta > Trichoptera > Phryganeidae > Agrypnia > Agrypnia vestita. The sequence continues at coordinate 14,652 of JADDOH010002611.1, read as the reverse complement.
ACTAATCTATATAATCGACCTGCTTTTGATACGTCCAAAATTAATTAGATTATACTGTCGCGTGTAAACATTTCAACTATGAAATTGATAGTTATAATAGATAAATATTTTTACTAATTAGGTATCGCTCGAAAATGCAAATTTGAAAACATCATCAACTTCAAAATAAATATACAAATTCATGAACAAAACCAGCTGTGGGAGAAATATTTACATATGATATTTACGCTTCGCGAATTAATACTGTGTCTGCAATGTTTATTATTTAGATATGAATTTTACACGCATATAGACCATGTAAATATTAAACGTGCAAATGATCGTAGATAGCGAAATATTTTATAGGTGATATATAATTTTATACGTACCTATATAGGTAGCAGCTATACGAACTAATTGCCTTTCAGTACTCGTTGGATCACAATACGCATCTTAATCTATGGAATATAGGATGATATAATTGTCTCGCCTTTCTATAGCCTAACCTAACTAACTAACCATTATGCTATTTATTCGCAGGAGTAGACAAAGAGGATAGAACACCACATCCATCTGTCCTGACACTCTTCCCTCGTACATCTTTTCAAGCACATTCAGGTCTTGCACTAACAACCTGATTACGCTGGAATAAACACATTATTATTATTATTGTTATTATTTTTATTATTATTATTATTAAAAATGTTGCATTTATTGTATTATGTCTGTCATAAATATCTGCGTTGTATGCAATTTAATTTTCAAAATGTTTTGGCATTCTGTTATTAAAAGTTTTGTATCTGTTGTATGATTTTTAAACAAAGTACAATGGACAAGTTCTGTAGTGCTGATAATATAAAATATCGTAACATTTATCTAAAAAAAAGACAAAAATAATACATTGCTGGAAAAAATTTTGAAATCTGTCAATAAATAACAGAGAAAAAGAACATTATATTTGGTGTATTTTAGCGCGCATTGATTGACCTCCAACTCGCCTTTGACGTCACGCGTCCGCATGGCCGGGCACCAGAGTACGAGCCGCGACGTACACCGGATACGAGAGATGACGTCACGCGACTCCACCGGACGGAACTAAATTATTAATGCAAAACACAAATTAAATATTCTAAAACTTTGTTAGTTTTTGAAATATCTTAATTTTACTTACAGACTTTTATAAACATTTACTAAAATATTCATTATCGTTCATTAAAAAAATATTAAACTTCTCCATTTTAGTGAACTTTGCAGGAGCCCGTTAGTTCGAAATACTCACAGGTTTTTAAGGCAGTTCTAAATATTTGGTGCAAAGTTGGAGTAGGCCAGCACTTAAATCCACAACACCAATAGGGCACATCTTATTATCACTACCATCCCTGGTGATGGACCACGCTATCGCCCTGTGATCTATAATTTCTAAAGAACTTTAAACAGAAGAGGTTTTAATTCAAATATATACATCTTTGGTTAGCAAAGGCAATTGCAGATCATAACCCTGAAGTCACGATCAACGGTATTTTTTTTTCTTTTTTAAAAGAAATAAAGACGCGAGCAATAAATGCGCGCCTCTCTTCTTTGCTCTAAACTCTTGTGCTATAAAAACAGGACAAACTTGCAGTGTCCTGGAATGGAACTCCAATCACCGATCATAATGCAAACGTCATGATCATTGCACCAATAAGCTGCTTAAAATATAATTGTTGAGCATTTACATCAATAACTAGTGAGTTAATTAACAGACAATTAATCGGAGAAGACGAAATTGGTGATAAAATTCGGAATATTCACCGACAAACCGGTTTGACGTAAATTGGCATTGTCTACCCTAGTGGGTAAATTTTTTTATTTGATTGTTGCGGAATGCAGAGTACACAATCAATCAGGTCAATGTACTCTCACAATCTATAACTGTTAGAGGTAAATTTAAACCATAACCGTCGATTAAAAAAGGAGCTCGCAGCCGTCAAACGGCTGGGGGCGGCCTCTATGTCCCGCTTCACGCCCGATTACGCGGACACGTGATTGGTCCACAGTCCACACCAGAACCAATTACGATTGGCTAACTAGTTAGCGATGTAAATGCACAACAATTATATTAAGGTAGTGGTTTTTTCGGAAAAACACCCGGAAATATTGCTTTTTTCGATGTGACGAAAATTAAAAAAAAATTCTTCTGTTGGGAAAATAAATTTTGAGGTCATACACAGTAACAGAAATATCATTCATCATAAAAATTAAAATTAAAATTATTACAAATTAATTTATAAACCCTCGGTTTTAAGTAGTGTCATCCTTATCGGATATAACAGTTTTGCAGCATTTTTTCTTCTAACCTACGCCTCTGATATGGGAGCCACGTGGCCTGATCAAGGGGGGGGGGAGCGTTAGATAGAATTTTACGCTGGGCTACGTGAAGGGGGGAGGGGGGGTCAGAGTCAGGCTATGTAATTCTTTCATTTATTTATTTGGCATCATTATAACGGGACAGAATCTGAGCAGATCGGTTTGCAAATAACCAATAATTAAATAAAAGTTTTGGTAAGAGAAAACAGCACAAAAATATACATTCCACTCGGGGGGAGGGATTTAAGGCAAAAGCCACTTTAAAGCTACGGGGTAATGGGGGGTTCAAAAGGGTTCAAAATGGAACTATGTGGTTTATAAATGTTCCCTATGGATGAAAATTCGTACTCAATTCATGAACATGCGTTCAATTAATGAAATTATTTTAGATGCACAGACAGTATTTTGACAAAATTACTGGCCAAAACATATATTTTTATTTTTATCTACTTTTTGTATTTAAAAGAAATATTCTGTTTGCATGTATTTTATTTTCCACTAATGTTACAAAATAAACATTAAGTTTAATAATAAAAATACATTTATTTAAATTAAACACAATCCGTTCGTCCGTCCGTAACTTGTAAAGTCCGTAATTTCATTCGAATTCACGGCTAAAAAAAACAAATTAAACGGCCGGAGATGTGGCTTGAACCCCGGATCACTGAACTCGAACCGGCCGTTTCACGCATGTTGCTACGGCCGCCTCTCCGTGGAGCGCCAAAAAGATGCCATAAATATATATACTAGGGCTCAGCAGAGACGCATACCAATGTTCTACTAGTTGTCTACTAGTTGCAACCCGTCAATAAACCTTTAACGGGTTGCAGCTAGTCTAAATATAATTACAAAAAGGTCTCACTCAGATTCTTCCGATTCGTATTCATTTTCTTTACTTCGAGGCATATTCTGTATCCCCAGGAGAAGAAGATTTATATTTTCATTCGAGAATGCCTTTTTTCTTTATTGTGGCCTTTTTTCGGTTACTCCTCAAGAATGGGTCTGAGCTTAGTAAAAGTCTATTTTTATTTATTTAATAGATAAATACTTTTATTTTTACAATAAAGATAGTGACAGTTTTTACAATGGTATTTCACTTCTACATGAGTAATATAACTCGTGAGTAGGACAGGAGTATCATTATATTTAAAATATATGTAACTAGTACATACAATGTACCTACATATAAGAAAAAAAACTAATATGCGATAATCATAATGCAATTATGTGAGAGAACAGCAAAAATAAACTAATAATAAGCATAAAACTATTATACTAGTGCGCAATTCATTTTTAAAAATGAATATAGTAAAAAGAAAAAAAACTAACCCATAAAAAACAAGTTTTTATTATACTGCCTTTCTCATTTATATTGTTCCTAATTTGATATTCTATCAACATGGCTCGAGTAAGACTAGTTGAAACAGGTCGCGCCTACTCCACGCGTCGGGCCCCTTTCTCATTTGAATGTAAATTTCGAAAAATCCAAAATAACACTATAATAATTTTAGAAGTTTAAAAGAAAATGTGTTAGATCATTTCATTTTCACCGTCGCCACAAGTCTGCCTGCAAAGTTTCAGCTCGATTTGATCACGGGTAAGGGGTTAAAAATCGATCCAAAGGTTTCTCGGCAGACAAGCAACAAAATTGAAAATGGTTGTTTTGACAGAATTCTGTTTCTTAGGTCAAAACTGATTTCAGTAGTCATGAACGCCAACTAGAATTTTAAAATTATTTTTTTACCTGAATATTTACTTGCCTTAGTTGTACTGTGGTAGACAATTTTCTGTATATTGAAAAATTGGCTGTGCGAAAATATTACATAGTTTTTTGCTGAAAAATTTATGAGACTTGCAGAATCCTCATTGGCGAGATGAATCATCGTTGGGGCTGGCGGCATACTGCTTACACATAGATAAATTAGAATCAAAATGTAATTGTGCCATTCGAATAATACTTCGCAAGTCAGGCACGTCCTTACCCAAACATTTAAAATAGATTTATATGTGGTTTTTGCGAAAGAAGAAATTTGAATCCTGCATATAGCACTAAAACTCGTGTAAATTGGAAATATTACTAAGCTTCAAGCAGTTTTTCTGGCTTTTGCTTGTCTAGTCAAGAATGGGCATCTTGATAAATTTCTATGTTGCTGTATCTGCGGACGAAAGCAACAACCGACTAAGTCAAAAATTGGTTTTCAGGAGAGCCAAAACAAAATTTGGGAATTTCAGACCAAATTTATTAATCAATTAGAAGGACATGCAGAAAAATAAATCAACGACAAAAAATATTTTGGCCGCTACCGGGATTCGAACCTAGATCATCTAGTATTCCGGGCAGGTATGCTACCAATTACACCACATCAGCCTGGTATTATTCCGTTAATATATCGACCTCATCTATAAGTCTCATTTATAAATTGATTAACATATAATATTATGCATTTTTAGAGCAATCTACTTTTGATTTTCGACCGACTAGAAACATTTGATCTTGTAGCTATAATTTAAGATATGTTTTATTTTAACTTTGTGATAAACACACAATATGAGTTGTTAATTTCTACTATAGTTTCGAGAAGAGTAGTCCCTTTCGTCATCAGATATAGATGATGAGAGGGACTGCTCCTCGAAACTGTAGTAGTAATTAATAACTTATATTGTGTGTGTATTACAAAGTTAAAATGAAACGCATTTTAAATTATAATGTTGCATTTGGCAGATAGCCAAATCTTTCAGTTATATTATTTGTATAATTTCAGTTGTAACCTCATTTTTTCTCAATAAATATAATGTAGATAAATGTAGACTGTTATTGTAATTCTTTATCTACCTGTGCCTCTCTTGTTTGCTTACCACACATCACGCGACACATTCTACCTTCACCGGAAAATTTCTTAGGTATGGTGAGAATTCACTTTGTACACTAACAAATCGGTGATCCTCAATATACCAATGCTGTAGATTTTTCTACCCTCCACATGTGTCTCCAACCCCTACTTTGCCCAGTAAGTTAATGATTTTTTTTTCACTTCTTTGCGTAAAGTATTCTGACTATGGAAAATGTCTGCATTACAATCAATATAAAAATATGAACAAATATTAAACCGCATAAAAATGTACCTACAGAACAATTTACTCTGTGTAGATTCAATTAAATCAATAATCTTCCTTCAGCTTTCTCCAATACGTAACAGAAATAGTATTACGTAAAAATTTCAAATTAAAGTTTCTTAAGAAGACTTTATCCGCTTAGCAATTTCCCTGGGCAGCTGTGACCAGGGCGAAATGAAAATATTAATCATTGTAATCTTCTGACTGAATAGGAATATTTAATATATTTATTTCAAAAACCTAAGAAACTTTCTACAAACCGCAGTCATCAACGTGGTTTATCAAAAGTTTGTTAGCTTTTTAAAATTAATAATAATATTCAACCACAATGATACCACTATTAACATCAAAAATAGTTATTTCTTTTCTTTTCCTTCTTCTTCTTGTGGTTACTTACTGGTTTTAAATACTGTCACGTGTCGTGGCTGCGGGCGGAATTAATTAAAATACTAGAAATTAGTTAGCGATTTATTATTAATGATTTATAAACTATTCAATGTGCAAAGTCACTTTAAACGAAATAAACTTAACGCTTTTCTTTAATTTAAACATTTTCACTGTAAATATCTCATAAATGAATACGTTATTGTCATTCACTAGAACATTCCATCCAGTTCTCGCTCGCAGTATTTATCGCTTATTTCTTTCGCCAATTAGAACTTCGCTCGATTATTCGCTTTATTTATCGTTTCATTTCCCTCACGACTAGGTACACTGGCGTCGTTTTGCGCGTCGTACTTCGCACCGATATCACATTGAACTGTCAAAATGACAACTCTGAGCCCCCGCCGCGGATCCGTTCCGTATTTATATCAAAAACCTGGGTTATCGAAACTCTTCGATTTTTCTAGCATTTAGAAGAACGTTTGCGTCGTTTCTAGACTTTTTAAGATGTTCCTCGAATGATGTAGCTATTTCCTGAGTGCGGTAGTGTATTTCAGAATGTAGTGGAAGATCCTAGAGGTTTCGAAGTTGGTGTCGTCATTGGCAAGGAATTTTCAATGACATAATTTTTTTTGTACAAATTATCCATAATTTATTTCAGTACAATAGCTTTATTTATTGTCATATGATACATCTTACAATTTTAATATCTTTGTTTAATTTTTATAAAATCTATTTCAATATTTTGTAAAATGCCCATCTTGGGCCGTAAATAAATAAAAAAATATATGTATACGACATTCATAAAATTTTATCACGTGTGGTTCTTTTTGGGGTGAAATCGTGAATGTTGTATTATGTAAAGTGATTACCTAAGCCAGCTAATACAGGTCATAAGCATTGAAGCCACCTTTTAAAAAATTTCCACGTACATTTCCCATATAAATGGTTTTGTCTCTGTAAAAATTTTATTATTTAATTAAGCATTTCTCAAAATCTCATGTTTTAAAAAATTCGCGTATACCATTTAAACATTTGTTTTATTAGGTTTTAGGAATTGATTCTCAAAGCAAAACATTGTTTCAAACACTTAATTGATTATTGCCCTCTCGCTCCGTTCTGGAAACCGGGAAACTTGTCGAGGGGGAAAATTAATATACATTAATGGCATTAGTTACAATACTGACATTTGTAATATCGCGTTAATTAAGACCCTTTCTTATGCGCCGAGAGCCGACGGCACACATCACACGATTAATTTAATATAAGACGCTGAAATCTGTAATGTTCCATACCATATACAGGGTGTACCAGAGCTAGCAGCAGAAACATGGCTGGTAGATTTCTGAGTATGTTATGAGTCTAAAATGTTCGAGCAACCATGACCTAATATCAATAGTTATGGAGACATGCAGTATCAAAGTTTGCATTTTTTTTCAATATTTCTGACTTATTTCATTCAAAAAGTTGAACTATTATTTCAGTAACTTATATCGATTAGGAAAAATTCATTTTCTTCAATACAACTTTAAAAAAATCATAAAAACCTTGTAAAAAAATAACTTTTTTCAATTTTTGCAAGGTGTTTATCATTTTATTCGACTTGTATAAAAGCGAATGAAATTTTCATAATCTACATAAATTACTGTAATGATAGTTCATCTTTTTGCAAAAAATTAGTCAGAAATATTGAAAAACTTTAACTTTTAGACTCAACATAGGCAGGAATCTACCGGCCAATTTTCTGCTGCTAGCTCTGGTGCACCCTGTATATTAGAGTAGAAGCCAGTGACCGCCAGACTCACGTTATAGCATCAAGCCTGAAATATTTTCTCTACATGTACACTCTAGTAGGTAAGAATTTTTGGATATTATGAAATTTGAGTTCGGGGGATTTTGGCAGATAACTGTTAATACAATTATGAAAAAATGTGTATGTTGAAATATAAAGTATTAGGTAATATTTTTTTATTTTATTTATTTATTTATTTGTTTACGCCCATAAGGTATAGGTTTTTACAAAAAGAATATAAAATAAATTTCAAAAAGCACATACATTAAACAATATCCGTTTAGCACCAAAATATGAGTATAAAAGTTAAAAATATAAAGTAAAGAGCAGCAATGTGTATAGGCTTTACATAAAAAATATAACATAAAATTAAAATGAATATACATTAAACAATGTAAGTTATAAGTAGCAAAATATAAAAGTATCAGGAATAGCACCAAAACATCAGTATAGAAATTAAAAATATAAAGTACAGAGCAGCAGTGTGTACGAAAAATATATATTACCCACCATTACATGTGTATATTAACAGTTGAAGTCAGTAACGAAGCAGTATTGCCTCTTTAAGTGTAAACTTTACTTTCTCCAGACTGTCGACGAAAATGTCAACCATACAACCATATTCATTACCAGTCCCCAATATTCTGTGCATCACAGAATTTGATTGATAATTAGTATTGCAATTGTGGCAATGGAATGTGACAATTTGTCGAGTTCCATGTGTGGAAGGAATATTATAATCGATACATGCTACAAGGTCAGGGCTGTCCAACATATTATTTACAATTTTGTAAAGAAGAACTATATCACAATTTTTTTTTTTATTGAACAGTGGCTCGAATAAAACTATTTGTTACGATAACGTAAATTAAATGATTATTAATAAAGCTTCAAAGCGCCTGGCAGAAGAAATGACTTACGAAAACCATCTTGCATTGATTAATATGAGTGTATAGTATAGATCTTTCCATTTAAGAAATACAATCGAATTACTATGCGTAAGTCGTGCGTACGACGCGCGTTAATTCGTTGTGTTGGTCTTTACGGGAATTAATACCAACACAAAGAATCAATGCGCGTTATTTGCATGGCTCACACATACTAATTTGATTGTCTTTCTTAAATGAAAGGAGGTCTACTGTCCCGTCTAACAATCAAGTTAGCTATTTTCACGTTTTGCTTACTCATTTTTTTGTACATGTATTACCTTTTATCTGCCGAAATCCACCGACTTCAAATGTCATAATATCCAAATCGAAAAGTCTGGCAATCGCTGGCTCTCTCTGTATCATCATTCTCGCAGAGGGCGAAACTAATATGGAATAATATAAATCAAACATCACATCAAAGGTTTTTTTATATGTAAAACATACGATTTTAAAATCGGTAAATATATTGGTTTGACACCTCTTTCGAGTATGCATCTTTTAATTAAAATGGCAATTTTTGTTTAATAATTAAATGTTAGAACCTTTCCACTGAAATTGCTCTTCTAGTGATGCAAGTTCTTGAGTGCTACATTACTTATTGCGTTGTTCATCATGCAACCCAACTTTAACTTTCAAGGAAACAAGTGTAATAATTTCATGCAGATGCGACATGCCTTGAGAAATTTTGAAGTTTCATATATTATCCGCGTCACTACATTATGTCTTGTTTAACATATTGTCACGAGATCCTTAATATAGAAAAATCACACACAATCGAGCTGTCGCACATGTAGTGACGACCGACGAAGAACACAGCACCTTTCAGGTCATCCCTAAAAATAAAATAAATCTTAAAATAATTTTGAGAGTTCCATTTGCTTCCCATCGCCGCGACCCATATTTTACAACTAATTTTATAACATTTGTAATTTTGTAATATGTGTTTTCTTACTAATTTTCTTCTTCAGTTACAGTTTCATTATAATATGCAGGTGAATATTAATAGTATCAATAGATTGAGGAGTATAGATGAAAGATTTTTCTATCTTAAATATGTAGTATAAGTGGCACAAAATGACTGACTCGTTAAACATGTATTTATGCTGCCGTTCGTTATGATTAATATTTTTTCTCATTTTAAGCACTTTAACACAATAATTAATACATTTTGTTCACATTTATACATATCAACTATTATATTAATGATTAATATAAATAACAAATGTAAAATATGAATATATATATATATCTGACATAACAGCTAGAAAATTTAAAGTTTACAGCACCGGGGTGCGCGTTTTTATTTTACCACCGTGTGGGAAAGGTTAAAATAAGCTAAACGGTTGTGCTTTTAAAAGGGACTATCTTGGTTATGTCTTAAAAGATTTTGGTTTCTTAAATTGCTATTTAAATTTGAGTAACGTAACTTCCTAGAATCCTTCACTCGTCTACGCGCCAGTGCCGTAGAAAATGACGCATTTTTGTGAAGGTCTTGCGATGGCACAATTGGGCCAATTAACTGTGATTTTTTGCGTTCGTCAATTTAAACGTTGGGGCTGTAATTGGATTACTGCTCAAATTAAAATGCAAACTGACACCTTCATCCTTCAACCCTTTGTACCTATCGTAGAACTTATTTAAAAACGTAATATTAAATCTTAATTAGATAACAAGAATCTGTTGACATGAAAGGACATCTTATCAACGAGATTAAAAACAAAAGTTTTTAATCAGTCAGCAATCAATTTTCAAAACAAAACAAAAACAAAAACAATGAGATGAGAGGAAAGAAATGTAATACAACGAAGTGAGAACAAACAGCAACTTCGACATAGGTGTGATGGATACGGAAGTTTATAACAATATAATAAAAAGTTGTTCATGTTAGTATATAACCACTAAAAATTACTACCGGCTTTGAGACGTAACCCGTCTTTTCTTCAGGACAACCACTACACTAGCGTATAAACATGTAATTGGTATCTAAATAATACTATTGTTATAGTCCATGGTTGTCCTGACGAAAAGACGGGTTATGTCTCAAAACCGGTAGACGAAAGCATTTTTAGTGGCTATATTTATTTTTATTTATTTAATATTCACGGAAGACCAAGAGCACAACAAAGAACCATAGAAAACATTAATATAATATAGATGGCCAATTACAGGTCTCCCTTTTTAGAAATATGTTAATAATGATAAATATGTTATGAAATAAACTTAGGCATGTTAAGAATAATACAACAAGAAAGGATAAAAATTAAAACAAAGAAAAAGAGACTTAATTATTAGCAGAAAAACTTAGGCATGTTAAGAATAATACAACAAGAAAGGATAAAAAATTTAAACAAGAGAAAAAGTGACTTAATTACTAGCCGAAAATTTTAGGCATGTTGAGAATAATACAACAAGAAAGAATAAAATATTTAAACAAAAGAAAAAGAGACGTGATTAGTATACATAAAAACTTAGGCATGTTAAGAATAATACAACAAGAAAGAATAGAAAATTTAAAACAAAAGAAAAAGAGACTTAATTACTTAATACTAACATAAATAACATTTTGTTAAAATGTCTGACCACAAAGTTTACGTTTAAATATGAATAACATTAGTTGAATGTAAATATTTACATAAACGACATTTTTTCTATCAATATTTCACTAATTTAAACTTATTAAACGAATATATGCGAGTTTCTCTTCAAAATATAAAATAATGTAACCGACAGCTCACAAGAGCTCCTGCACTCTTTTATTTTACAAACAATATTATCATTCTGCCGAACTCAGAGTCTTGATAAAGGTAACCGCAGTGTAGAAATTTTTCATGTAATTCAGAGTCGATACATAGATGATTTTTATAGATCAAGGTAAGGTTAAGGCCTTAAAAGAGCAAAATTTTCAGTGCAAAATAACTTCTTATTAGTTCCCATCCCTATTCTCATATCAAACGAATTAAAAGTTCAATTGAACCTTTAAGCACGCCCGATTATTTCAGTTTCAGTGTTCAGTTTTGCGCGCTCGGGCGCTTTGAACATTCAGCTGAAAGTGCCCGCTGTAAACAAAATAAAGAGTATCGACTTCCCGACAGCTAATTGTAATTTATTCGACAGCGACTGCACAGGGCGCGCGGCGTCACCGGGCGTCGGCACGTACCGCGGCGCGATGGGCTCGTAATGCCGACATAACCCCACATTTGCATGCAGCCAGCATCGACATTCCTGTTATCATTGTTCTACTTAAATGAAAATGCTTTATTTCTTGTTACAGGTAGGTACCATCCAAATTTAAATTATACTCACGAAATGATAGAATCAGAATGGATTACGCACTGTCTAAATCTCTGGTATAGTGAACACGAATCTGGGTTACTCTCATAGATTATGGAACGATTGCGACGCGATATTTATCTATAAAAAGGGACCGGCCGGCTACTGCGCTGTGAGTGTTTTGATATTTAAAGGAAAATTAAAAGTACGTCATAGAAATTCACACGAATCGGCAAACATGTTGCTAGCGCGACGTGATTCCAGCGATAGTAAATCAAGAGAGTACCTACCTGCGGACGAGAAGTTTTCTAGTGCAGAAAGACTTAGAAAAGAAAGTTATTCAGGAGTGATAAAAGTGCAATTATGAAATTGGATAATCAGTGTGTTAAATTGAATTAAATAAAATTCTCCGATAAATTTCGTATCCAGTGTCTTTACGTATTAAATAAAATTTAAATAGTTCAGAGTTTCATTTGCCTCCCGATTTTTCATGCTTAAAGTATTAAGAGAAATCAATCTATCGATAAAATGTTTGTTTACACCACAGACCACCAAAATATTGTCATTGGATCGTGGCGGTGGGAGACAAATCAATCACTTGAAATTAATTGAAGTTTAATTTATTACGTAATCCCAATTATAATAGTTTCGTTGTCTGTTCGTCAGACCGTCCGTCTATCCGTCCGTTCGTCGTAACTTCGTGTAATACCCGTAACTTCTTTATAGTATTTTTTTTTTTAAATAAATAAATACTTATTCTTTAGGAACCACCATGTAAAAGTACCGTAATTTTTGACGGGTAACAACTAGTTTGCACTAGTTACTCGAAAATCATTAACTTGTATCTAGAATTTTTTATTAACATCGTTTGTATCAATTTAAAAAAATGTTACAGAATCAAATTGTCTTACCCTAAGACAAAGACTAAAGCTAAACATATTGTTTTTCATATACAAAATGTTATATTACTTTGAAAATAAAATTACATACAACATAGATATTTATGGACATTAAACAATAAATTCAAAGAAGAATTTCAAATAGCAAGAAAACTAATGATGAAAATACGCCTAACTTTTTATATTATAACGGAAACAATGCGAAAAACCATTGAAAAATCAACTTTTTTATAAAAGGAATTCAGACGACACTTAATAGAAGCATAATAGATAGAACTATTATATAAGTAGGTAGTGAAAATATGAAGTGTTAAATTAGTTTATGATACTATTACGTAGGTATTTCTGACTAAAAAAAGTCATATAAATAAAAAAATACAGGATGTAATATTAGGTCCTTACATATGAAATTAGCGTTTTGCCGTACTCGCAAATTTGATCTCAAATATCTTCTCTTTGGTTAGGAATTCCAAATCCAAATTTATACAGCTATTTACTCATGTATTTGTGTTTTGAAAATAATAATTCATTTGTTTTTTCCTCAATTGTTTTTTTCTTTGCGTCACTCAGTTTACAAAATGAAAAACTTGAAATATCGCGTTATTTACGAGTACGAGTTCCACCGTGGCACCAGTGCTGCAGAAACGGCTCGAAGGATTAATGATGTGTATGGCGACGGTGCCGCAAAAGAAAACACAGTGCGTTTTTGGTTCCAACGTTTTCGTTCTGGAAATTTCGACCTGCAGAACAAGACCCGTGGACGGCCGGAGACCAAAGTTGATAATGAAGAATTGAAGGCTATTGTGGAAGCGGATCCATCGCAAACCACATCCGAGTTAGCTGCAGGCTGCGGTATTAGTGATAAAACTGTTTTAATCCACTTGAAAGTAAATGGTAAGGTGAAAGCTTGAAAGGTGGGGCAGTGGTACCTCGACGAATGAGTGTGAAGCAAATCAACAAACGCGCGTTGACTGCTGCGTTGCATTACTCAACCGGCACACTAATGACGGGATTTTAAATCGAATCATTACCTGTGATGAAAAGTGGATCCTGTACGATAATCGGAAGCGCTCATCGCAATGGCTGAACCCTGCCGAACCAGCCAAACCATGCCCCAAGCGAAAATTGACTCCAAAAAAGTTACTTGTGAACATTTGGTGGACTAGTGCTGGTGTCGTTCACTACAGCTTTCTTAAATCTGGCCAGACGATTACGGCAGATGTCTATTGTCAGCAACTGCAAACCATGATGGAAAAGCTAGCTGCTAAACAACCGAGGCTGGTTAATCGCTCTAGGCCACTGCTGCTTCATGACAACGCTAGACCACACACTGCACAACAGACGGCTACCAAATTAGAGGAGCTTCAATTGGAATGTCTAAGACATCCAGCGTACTCTCCGGACCTTGCCCCAACAGATTACCATTTTTTTCGAAATTTGGATAACTTCTTGCAAAGGAAAAATTCAACTCCGATGGGGCAGTCCAAACCGCCTTCAAAGATTTTATTGATTCCCTTCCGAATGGTTTTTTTAGTAAAGGGATCGATGAACTACCTATGAGATGGCAAAAGTGCATAGATAGCAATGGTACATACTTTGATTAAATAAATATATTATAATAAAAAAAAATCGGCTTTATGTTCCTCCCATACTAAACCTCAATTTCATATGTAAGGACCTAATATCTTACTTGGCTAATTCTTAGTTTATTCATCTAATTGATTTTCGGACAATATTTTGTTGTTTTCCAAAGAAGTTAGTACATAAAATTAATATCAAGATTTATTTAAAATTGAATTTTTTTTTAAATTAAATAAAAAATAAAGCCCCCACAAAAGGAATTATTCCTCAAAATAATAACAAGTATTTTCATCGCTTTCGTTCTATTCATCGGGAATCGAACGAGAGAAATCTGGAGCAGCTAGTTTTGTAGTTTACA